>ML818648.1:0-22536 GCA_009831015.1 Picea engelmannii | reverse complement strand
TTTTGCACAACTCTTAGAAGGTCGGGTCCTACCGGTTCCTTTTTTCTCCAACGGATCGCTCTGAATGGTCCCACTATTGCTCTCCCTTACAACAACATTCTCGGTAGAAGAAACATTGATGGATTTCGGCTATACGTATGCTCCTAACCTCATCCATCAGGGGGCATCTGTTATCACTGAAATTTTGTTCGCACATGGTGACAAGAACTCCACATCGTCAAAACAGCAATGAAGTCATTCATGGCACTGAATTAATTTCACAGCATTCCAGAAGGGTCAAAAACTATACAAAGTAACCAAAAATTGAAGGGTGCTTTACAGTAGTTTGGTGTGCGCGCACATGCGCAGGACAAGAACGTACTATGCGCGCATGCGCGCACGGCGCGCGGCTGTCAGCGCAAAAACCTGCGTACCTGCTAAAACGGTGCATTTATTGAATTGGTCGGCCTCCCAACCACTTAGGGACCAGCTCCCAATCTGATTTGACTCCCAAATCCGAGCTGAATCCGCAGGGTAGGCGGGTCTAAGACCTAATGAAGCCCCAAAGAGCCCCTTTTCACACTTTGAAGAGGTTACATAATCACCTGGTGATCTGCTATAAAAAGCCATGAAGGAACATCATTTTCGCAAGGAATTTCAGGTATTGTTATGCTGCTAAGTTTGTCAAGGGCTCATTCTTTGACGATAACACATTGGCAACATTTCATAGGGTCATTCACCTCTCCGTTGAGTGGATGTGTTGGGAGTTCTTTCACTATCATTCTCATTTCTTTGCATTGTAAGGAGAGCAAGTTTGTGAGGGCCTCAAGAGCCTTCCTTTGGGGGAAGAAGGAACCACTGTTCTCTTCCTTCATCGTGCTTTGATTTCATCAATTGACCAGCTCAAAACCATTGGTGATATCGGTGTATTTTTTGTGTTTGTTGTTTCTTTATCCATATGCTCACAGTTTCAGTTTGTTTTTATTTAATTCTTGCTTACAGTCTTGTCTTGTATTCTCTAACCCTTTCTTCCACAGCTGTCATGCTCTGCAAGACCCAACAGGGCATGTAAGCACCCTCGATTTGCTCACCAGGTGACGAATTGGGTGTGAACACCTTTGAAAGTGGTGAACACAAATCAGGTAGTATCTTTCCTTAACTCTCATATCATCGCTCAATTTGGCATTCCCAAATGTCTAGTCTTTGATAACGCCTCTTAATTTTCATCCCTTGATATAAACATTTTTTCTTTGGAAAAAGGGATTAAACTAAAGTATTATGCAAGCTACTTCCCTCCACGAAATGGCCTAGCAGAATCAACGAACAAAAATTTAATCAAGATTATTAAAAGGACGGTTTCATAAAATCACAAAAATTGGCACAATGCACTGTAAAATGCACTTTGGGTTGATAGGGTAACCCCAAAAGCCTCTGTTGGTAATTCCCCTTTCTTCCTCATCTACGGAAGAGAAGCAATTCTCCCTCCACATGTTTTACTTCCCTCACTACAATTGTTGTAGAAAGTTCAAGAAGAGGAGTGACCTCCTCTAGAAAATCAAATAAATTCATTATTAAAACCGGAGGAAGTGAGAACACAAGCAAAGTAGAAACTGGATCAGCATCAGTAAATTGTAAAAATTTGTTTTGATTCAAATTCTTCATCATACAGTAATTTCAATGTTAGGGATTTGGTTCTCAAGTGGGACAAATATCACGAGGGAAAGGGGGAACATACCAAGTTCCAGAATCTGTGGCTGGGACCATTTGTAATTTCTGAAAAATTGGGTCCTGACTCTTTCCATCTGAATAATATGGAGGGACAGCCAGATAGTTTCCCAGTAAATGGCCAGGATCTCAAAAGGTATTTCACCTAATGATTTTAGATCCACCCTTTTGTACATATTTTTAATTTTCTTTTCTATTTTGAATTTTGGTTCTTTTCATTTTCCCTAAATTTGATTTGTTTTCCTAATAATCATGTCTCAGTCACCATTTCATTTGTGGAAGGAGAAATCAGAATTTTTATTCATGAGCAGCAGTTGATGACTCCTCAAAGCACCAGTGTTGTAAATGCTAAAACTCAGATCAACATAAATAAACTTCTATTCAAAACAATGTTCCTGGTTTCACTTTAAAATTACGAGAAGACACGATTATCATTAATAAAACTCTTAACGTTGTCTCTGTTTTAATTAGAACAACTCAATTATACCTTATTTTCCTTGAGATGGTTTCTTAACATTAATCTAAATGTTTAGATCATCATGAAGATCATTAAACGAGAAAATAAATTGTAAAGGATCAAGTTTTATTTTCAAAATCTGAGATTTTCAGCATCACCCCGCTCTCTTGAATATCATAAAGTTTTTGTAAATTTGTAAACAAATTCTAGAGAGTTGAAAGCACCACAAGGTATGGGAATTTTCTATAAACCCATCGAGGTATTGAATAGGCCTGCTGGTAGCAAAGCAATGTTGGGTTTAAGAAAATTATCAAGTATGTCTTTTGGAATTGATCAAAAGTAAAGATGTTCTTTATCATGGATGGATGACTCTTGAACATGATAGAGGTGTTAGAGTGGTTTAAATGACATCCCTGCCGAGGCTATGGACGTCTACTGGTAGCAGTGGCCCTGCCAACAGTATTGGATTTGGTTGCCTAAACATAGTTTCACTCGTAATCAAAACCTGACACCAGATTGCATTTTTTACAGAAACACATCTGATGCTAGACTACGTTGTTTTCTAAGTTTTGATCAGGATGCTTGACCTGTTGTCAACTGATTCTTAAAAATTCATTCTTTCTAATTCAACCTAACATGAATTTTCTGGTGATGCAAAGATAAATTCTTCGCCTAGTACATCGCCATTATTGCAAGCCACACATGATTTTTGATATTTAACACAATCGAAAGAGATTACACTTTTCCGTAGTTGCCATAACCTGGAATTTGTAAACATTTTTATGAGTTTCGAAATGATTTCAATGGATTAAAGCTTACCTTATTAAATTTTTATTTTTTGCATTTTCGTTTGTTTTATTTTTAATTCATGACTGTAAGCATGAATTAAACATAAAACTTGGATTGGTTTAATAATTTCGTTCCTTAGAAATATCTTTTAAAAATCCATCCATATGTAATTGAAATTCAAATCTTATGAAATGGTTGATTAATCCATTATCAATTTTTTTGTTTTAATATGGTTGTTATGAATTCAACGGTTCGATAGTTCATTGTCGAATTGTTTTGATACATGAAGAGCCTTGGTTAATTTTTGACATTCTTCTCATGATTTCAATGGTCATATCAACATTCATACCAATGAGTATAGACCTGTTGTACTTGCATTTTTGCCTTATCTTATTGGCTCAAAACATTAATGAAGCTATTCATTTCTACATAGGGTTTTGTACTCTATAGTTTTTGGCACTCATCGCGAGAGATGGTAAGGAATACAATGAACTCTCTAGTTTCCATTCTCACTATCTGAATTATGATAACCCACAGGCTTTGCTATTTTCATGTTTCCACTCTCCGTTCAGACCTATTTTTGTTTCTCGCACGATTGGAACCTAACACTATTCTGAGTGATCTCTATTGCATCCTTGTTATAGTGGTCATGGAACCCGTCGTTCGCATAGAGCCGAACGGATGCCAAGCCTTACTATCCCATGAATATGATATTGAGGACCTAAAGGATCATGGCTGGGATATATTCCTCAATAAATTCAAGGGTTATAATCTCCAGGTAGCAGAAGCCTTCACAAGAACCTTTGACGGGTTCAGAGCTAATGTTGGAGACATACAATTAGAATTGACCGAATATTTCATCAGCAAAGAAACAGGGATCCCATCAAAGGGCGATAGATGGTTTAAAAACACCAGGATAGAAGAAGTCCCATGGATTTTTATCATGACCTCCCATAAAACCACTTGTTGTATAAAAGGTATTCTTATCGCTCTGTTAAAACCTAGATGGCATAGTTTATTGTTAATTCTAAAGAAATTTGTTACGTGCGAAGGTCGATACGGGATGGTATTTCTATACTATATCTATTTTCTTATGAATTTCATAGGTTCTGATTTAGATATTCCCTTTAAACTATTGATGAGTCTCTACAAGATGTCCAAGCGATGTAAATGACAGGGTATCAATTTGAGCCTATTCCACCATGGATTGGTTAAAATCTTGTTGATGTATCATTTGTCGACCATAGGTGATAGTTGGGAGACCTTTTTAATGAGGAATGGCTTTGCCCAGTCTGATCCTACAACAAACCCTCTTTTAATTACAAACCCTGACTCAGATAAGCCAATGGTTGAAAACCAGTTTGTTAATTCAATTAATGGACCAGAGTTCACTGATAAAACCCCTCTAGATAAAGGATCACCACGTAGGTTTTCACTTTCAAGATCTCCAGAACAAGTGACTGATGAATTGAAGGAAAATGATCCTCTTTTACCTATGAATGATGTTGGTTTGAACATTAATGTTAAGTCTGATGTCAAGGAACTCTGTAAAGGAACAAAACAATAGTGCATAGATTTGGGTTTCAAGAACAAGAAGGTTGGTCGCCTAATCTCTAGAAAACTAAGGAATAGAAAGGATACTCATCTGAGCTCGATCGACCCGATTGAGATTGATGAGGGTTCGGATCATGAGATAGAGGATTTTCTAGCTCGGAAATTTCCAGAAATTCAGGGTTCCAGGAGGGAGGTTCTCATTCATACTGAACCATATGATTTCGTGACAAATTTACCACCATGCCTTAAGGGTAAAGAAGGATTCTCGGGTATTGGGAAAGATCTAGAGAAAACAATAGGTAATACTGAAGCACCCTTGGTCGATTGTGTCCCCCATCGATCTGCCATCTCCCCTGCACACTGTGATGGTTGTCTCAATTGGGTTGAGCGTTACTATACCGACGTTCCTCTCTTGCAGGACCAAATTAAAACTTTGATTTCTCAGAAGGATCTGTTGAAGCAAGAAAACCTTGATATCAAGGCACATGGAGAAAGGGAGAAGAAACGAATCAAGAGATCTGGAAATATAGTCATTAAGAATGCAACCAATGTCAAAGCAATTATAAACTCTAAACTGATTGATCCCTCTCTAGATGATTTTTGATGGTAAAACGTGTTATTTTCATTTCATTGATTTCTGTAATCTAAGTCGAAATAAGTAGATTTGAATTTTCGATTTCATTTACTAAAATTAAGACTGGCTATAGAATCTTCGATTATGTAGCCAGTCCTTTTAATAATAATAATTAGTAATTAGCAATTGTTTTTTTTCTAATATATAAAATTGGTTTTTATATTCTCAGGAAATGGGACATTCTATTGCTTATTACTTGGAATAAATATTTTCAATTACACACTTAAAGGATTAGTAGTTCTCCTTCTTTATGTTTTATAAAAATTTTGATTTAATTTTGAATAAACCAACTCTGGTATGAGTGGTTTTCAATCCACTATTTTTGTAATATTACTCGATTTTGGGAGATTCAACTCTATCCTGTGAGATATGAGTATTTCAATCCTAGGTTACTTTAAATACTGTTCACTTTTGTTAGTGAAGGCATTATGGATTGGAACGCATTGTGGACATGTAATTCCCAAGACTATATGGACAAGTTGTTCACATTTCGGCTTTAGACCAGCGTGACACTGTTTTATTTATGTTTTTCCTTCTTATATTATGGAATATTAATATGTTATAAAGCTTTAGTATCATTAGCATATAATATTTCGTTTTATTCAGTGCTTTAAATTTTGTCTACAAATTGTTGTTTCATATATTATATCTTTGATCGTTAATTCACTTTAATATCATTTTTTATTCATGATGTTAAGTTGATGTATCATAGGAATGCTTCACATTAAAATTTATTTTACTGTAAACATTCATCATTATAAGGTCACTAGATCTATATGTTTATTACTTTGTTCTTATATCCTTGCTCCCAAAAACACCTTGAGTTTATTCTGGAGATGTTAGTACAAGCCTATTACAGATTTCTCTCATAGGGAAGATAGCTGGAAGTTTGGATTGCATAGGGATATAGACACAGTATGAGACTAATCTTAGGTTAGTGTTATTCACATTCAATTTTCATTATTAGTTTGTTATTGAAATAAGACAGTTTAAATTGGCTATGACTATTATTCTGTTCTTGTTTCAGATTATGTTTTATTAGTATTTTTTGAGTTAGATTTTAAATTATTAGATAGAAAATATAAAAATTGATCTGGATTATTTTCGGCACGAAATGAGAGTGGAGATATAACACAGAAATATTCAGAGATATTGCAAGAGAGACAACAATATAACAGAGATATAGCGGAAATATAACAAGAGTCACATATATACAGTAATACACGATTTCTATTAATGAAATAAATGTATAGAGACTGTAAATGTACAGAGTGAAAGACTCGCTAGAATGGTGATAGCTTATCTCTGAGAAGAGATATGATGGCTACTCGCATTCGCAAGAAGATGATTACAATGAGGCTCTGAAGGCCTTTTTACAATAAGCAGGAATGCCAAAAACCTAACCTTGGGAGATGAAGCGCCAAAAGTCATGTGGGCCCCGTTTGGGTAAGTTGGTGCATCAACTTCCAGGGGTCGTAACTTTTGCATACGATCTTCATTTTAGGCGTATGATAGCTCGTTGGAAAGATCTATCTGAGGAATACAAATTTTGGATGAGAAACATGACTTGTGATCTATGCTGCTCCTTGTTTTCCCAAAAAACATCATTTAGGGCCTCAAAATGGCCCCGGAAGTTAAAAACTGCTAAAAATAGTAAATTACCAAAATTGCCAGAAACATGTTTTGGGCCAGTTGGAGAAGGTGGGTGGCCACCAATATCCACCTGGATCAATCCTCCCTCCTTAGGAAGCAATGGTCTCCATTATGTTGAGTTCCTGAGGGAGAGGGGAAAGAGATTGTTGAATCTGAATCTTGGTGAGTTGCTTGCTTTGTTGGAATCGTCGCGCTGCTTGGTTTGTTGAAGGTCGTCACGAACCTGTGGCTGGAAGGGTTGGACCTTTTTAACCAATATGGCTACATGAGATGACTATGTGCAAAAGGAATCTGTGTTCTTTGCTACAACCTTGTTGACCTGCTTCTGGTGGATAGAAGGTGCTTGGGCCGAGGCTGTAGTGGTTGCAGTATAATTTTGTTCCCCTTTTGAATAGATTGTGGAGAAGATGAATTTTGTAGTATGAGATACTACCTTGTGGCACTGTTTAGGTGGGGCAATAGTTGGAACTACCTCTGGTATCCTATAGAGATGACCCCCCAGAGTAATAATGACACTACGGGGTCGAGACTCATAGATAGCATGGCATTTCCACATAAATGGCTGGCCCAAGAGAACATCATAGACATCCAGTGGGGCAACATCACATAATACCTCATCTTTGAAGGGTTTGATGCCGTATGACAATCGACACTGTTGGCTGACACGAAGATCTCGTCCTTGGCGAAGCCACCCGATGCTGTATGGTTGCGGGTGTGGTGTTGGTGACAATCCCAACTGTTTGACGACCTCTGCTGAGATGAGGTTCTTCTGGCTTCCACTATCAACAATAAAATGTAGCAGGGTCCCCTTCACCCACATCTGTGAATGAAAAAGGCGCTCCCCCTCTTCTGGATCTGTTGGTTCTTCTGGTTGAATTGCTGCGGTCGCGACAATAGAAGTGGGGTCTGCGTCGATGATCTGCTTTTTACCATTATTTTCAGAATCAGATTCTGAATCAGGGTTCGACTCCTTGTCTTTGATCTCAGCCACCAATGACTGTTTTGAGCAACATTCATCGCTATTGTGCCAAGGGATTTTTTGGAAATCGTACCATTTTCTAATGTCCTTTGTCTTTCTGTGACCCTTCTTTTCTTATGTCTTGGACTGGTTTTCAGGAGACTGTTTGTTAGGGCTGTCTTTATCATGCTTTGGTTGTTGCAAATTTGGAGACCCGAATTCCCGTTTGTTCTGGTGCTTAAATTTCTACTCGATTTTAATAGCATATCGATAAGCAGCACCGAGTGATGAGATATCTAGAAAATCCATTTCAGTTTGGATGTATCTATGCAGAGCCCCACGGTATTTCAGAACCAAATGTCGTTCAGAGTCTTTGATACCCATCTTGGTGCACAAGGTATGGAAGGTATTTGTGAACTCTAGAACTGATTGGCCCCTCTCTTGTCGCAGTGTGGTCCATCTCTTGTACTGGTCCTCATAGTTGCCAACAGGGTAATATTGTTCCTTTACCGCATCCACAAAAAAATCCCAAGTGGGATCGGCCCCATATATTCCAGACTCCTCTGTGGGAATTTTCTCCCAGTAAGTTTCCCACCAATGTTTGACATGGGGGAGAGCCTTAAGGAGTGCGAAGGTGATCTTTTCCTTATAGGAAAAATTATGAACAGAGAAATAACCTTCTAGCATATTTAACCATTTATCTAGGGCATCTGCATCTATTTGACCTTCAAATACGGGAATATCAAAATTAACCTGTACCTTGAAAGGTGAGGTGCCTCCAAAGTGGTCGCTTGATGAAGATGCGCCTGATGCTATCGGGAGGCATTGAAGGATGTGGGAAAAATTCTCCATAATTTCATCCCTCTGTCGCGTGAGAGCTTGCTCAAGCAACAGACTGATAGGATCGTCTGCTCCATCACCTTTCTTTTCTTCCGCCATTGAGGGTTTCTTGGGTGTGCGAGAGCGATTGTCCTCAAGAGAGACAAGCTCAAGACCCAACTTGCTATACTCGGATCTCGTCGGGGACATGCACTGAAAAACGATCAAGAGCAGCCTGCTCTGATACCACTAATCGGGATTATTTTCGCCATGAAATGATAGCGGAGATATAACACAGAAATATTCAGAGATATTGCAACAGAGCCAACAATATAACAGAGATATAGCGGAAATATAACAAGAGTCACAGATATACAATAATACACGATTTCTATTAATGAAATAAATGTATAGAGACTGTAAAAGTACAGAGTGAAAGACTCGCTAGAATGGTGGTAGCTTATCTCTGAGAAGAGATGTGATGGCTACTCGCATTCCCAAGAAGATGATTACAATGAGGCTCTAAAGGCCTTTTTACAATAAGCAGGAATGTCAAAAACCTAACCCTGGGAGATGAAGCACCAAAAGTCATGTGGGCCCTGTTTGGGTAAGTTGGTGCATCAACTTCTAGGGGTCATAACTTTTGCATACGATCTCCGTTTTAGGCGTATGATAGCTCGTTGGAAAGATATATCTGAGGAATACAATTTTTAGATGAGAAACATGATCTAAGATCCATGTTGCTCCTATTTTTCTCAAAAATCATCGTTTAGGGCCTCAAAATGGCCCCGGAAGTTATAAACTGCTAAAAATAAATTACCAAAATTGCCAGAAACATGTTTTGGGCCAGTTGGAGAAGGTGGGTGGCCACCGATATCCACCTGGATCAAAAATTGTGTGATTTATTTATCTATTTCGTAAACAATTACAAAAACATTGATTTCACAAGACATCCACCAAAACTTGCATTTTGTAAATACCCTGTTCATAATCACATATTCATATTTTGTTTAAACACTTGTAAATAATTAGATTCATGTACATAGTATTATAGTTATAGCTTTAGAGTAGTTTATTTATTTTCTCTGTTTTAGGACCCTATTTGGCTAATGGAGCCATTAAACCCGTCAGGATAGATCATACCAAACGGCTTGGGTTAATTAGACAACCCTAGTCCGGATCTATCCTTCCAGTTGATGGTGTGGATCACTTATGCTCATCAACATGTTTTCGAACCCCTTTTTTCATTCTTTCCTTTTTGTTATTTTATTTTAATTCAGTTGTGTTTCATAAAGAAACAATTGAATTTAATGAATACGATGAAGCAGACTCTACTCATGACCTACACTTATTTGCAAAATAAGAGACATTGGGCAAACACAAATTAAAAAAAAAACATTTTTTGTCTTTGTAAGCATACTACCTGGGGAAACGATGAAATATATGTTTTGTGGCCTGGTAGAGATAAATGGAAAGATGGCTCACTAGATAGAATCACTTGTACCTATGGACAGAGCCAGGGAAAGATCCATCTAAAAAAGTTTCACCTTATCAAAGAACAAATATCCTCCTCTCTGACTCACTCTTGGTATTTATGTTAGAAAAATATGATCCAAAAAAAAGAGTGTAAAGTCTGAGAGGGTATGCAGATAACTCTGTTGGGGCTATGGATGCTCGCTGGCAGTAGAGCAAGGTCTATGATGTCGTGGTGACTCCTTCGGGGATATGTACACTCGCTGGAAGAAGAGAAACACCATAAGAAATTAATGATAGCTAAATGGCCTCACGCCAATGGATGTTCTACCCTACTCTTTGTTGGCATAGGGGAAGACCCCGGGTTCAACACTACAACAACGCACCAACAAATCCCTAACTACTGGCCCTTTTGGAAACACCTACGAAGTATATTAAGTCTCACCCGAGGTAGAGGCAGGGGTGGTTTCAAAACTCAGGTGTCTACAACCTTAGCTGGGAAACAGATATGTGATTTTAGTACTTAATAAAGCACTTAGCACCATCATCTCCTCAATATACAATCAATAATCACTTCGCTGATAAAACAGGGCTTCACAACATTCACATTGATATAACGCATTTAAGAACTTATCATCAATAGATAGTTCATATCTATCAGATCAAGCACTCAGCACATTCATATAGATCAAATCTAACATTCTTATACATCACTAGCACTAAGCATAAGCATATCTATCTAATCATCTCTAAGCACTTAGAAAAGGAAGATATAAACACATCCAGACAAGCACAAAGCAAGAAAACACAGTGTGTACATGGTTCACCCCCACCCTAGGGCTACATCCACTAGCTCTTCTTCCTTATTATCTTCAGTCAATTGGTTACAATCACAGAGCCATCAAAACCCTACTCTGCATAGGACAGAAGATCTACGCATATCGCTAGATCCTTCTTCCTTGCATTATAGCACTCAGCCTTCCACAATCTGTTACAAGGACCTGCACTTAGTTGTGCAAGTCTCTTACAATCATGCACTAAGAACTTACAGTCTCTACTTTCACTTAGCATACATTAACATCACATAGATGCACTATTCAACAACTTCTTACATTGCCTAGACTTCTATTTATACTTATAAAATAGGCCTAAACATGGGTAAACCCATGGGATGACATCCCAATACTGTTACATATTCCCCAAAACCCAAAAAGGACCCAAAAGTGGGCTGAGATCCCTTGATATCCACTTCATATTGCGCTCCTCCTTCGACAGGCTATCGAAGTCCCAAAATAGGTCACTATGACCAAGAATCTCCCAAAACTTGGTCAAGGACCAACAGGCCCCCAACACTCACCTGTGACTCATCCCGAGTCACTTTGATCAGACCAATTCTGCTTCAAAGGCCTCGAGCTTGGCTTGAGATGCTTCGACCTGCTATTTTGTGACGACCTCTTTCTCGATGAACTCCTAGATAACTATGTTGTTCACGGGCCCTTCTAGGCATTGTTCTGTTGTGATGACAACCTATTCTAGCTCTTCTCCTCGGCTTTCAACCTCTGCGAATAATTGGCATGCCTTATCTTTCACTGGTTGAAGTCATTAAGTAACTTACATCACTGTGCTTTGAATCGTATGGATCTTTTCTAAGGCGGTGCGTTGCTCGTGAGATCGCTTCATTCTTTACACGACCGACAAGGCCTTCATTTGTGCCTGTAGTGTGTCTGCGTGTTGCTTTGCTTCCTTGAGCTATGACTCTAATGCCTGTAACTATGGATTCTCGATGAGGTTCTCATATGTTTGGGCACTACGATTACTCAACTTCTTGCACTCCAAGGCAAGAGCTTTTAGTCTGTCAACTACGCTGAGGGCAGTTTCTTCCCTTTGGTCTCTTATATCTTGAGGGGTATCGAGCAAAGTGCAGAGCTCCAAGTATGTTATGTGTTGCTAGAGTTGTTGGATTACTTATTCAAGTTGTGCCACCTGTTTTGGAACTCACTTTTCGGTATTTACTTCTACGACTATCACAGAGTGAAGTGCTCTGTGAACCATTTCCTTTACTTCGAGTTGCTCTGCAAGAAACCGTTCCTTACTTTGTTGTAGTTGTGATTTTTCTTCATCCCACTTCTCTTGTAGAGAAATATTTTCCCATTCTACAGTATTGCGTTGTTCTACAAGTTCTCCCTATACTTGTGCCAAAGCGTGGGTAGCTTGTTTTGTTTCTTCCTGAGCTCGTCGAAGGAGAGCTTCGACTGTATCAGTGATGCGGTGGAGTTGATCTGGATCATCTCCCAGTTTTGATGTTCTTGCTGATAGAAGTACAGTGGATACTGTGTGGATGGATCGTAGTGCCTGCTACACTCCTTAGAGCTCGTCCTTAATCCGATGGAACACCTCCTCCTTATTAGTTTCTTGCTTCTCTGCTATCACCAGCGAAGCATCATTTAGGGCTGCTATGATGAAATCGAAGTCATCGAAGGTGAGGATGGTCTGCATTTTTTTCATGGTTTCTTTCACTTTCTTTCAGGAGGAAGGTTTCTGCAGGGAGACCTTCCTTTTCTTCGAGAGATCCTCCTCATCTCTAGGCGATGTAACCTCACCTTTCTTCTATTCAACTTCTACACCATATATCTCTCCTCCATATCCTCCTTTCTGTGTTGATATGGAAGCGATCTTCACGGATGCACTATCTAAATCATGGACATATTCAGTCTTCTTTATCTTGCTAGGTCCGGGCGTATCTAGCACAGTTTTTGGACTGTCTAAATCAGATATCTTCGTAGGGTCTGTTGGAATGAGGAGGTTCGTCGACTATTCCTTGGTGATTTCTTCTAAGTCCTCCTCTGTCAGCTTGTAGTAATATTGAAGTTGTTGCTTGTGCTCGTCACTGCACGCTGTAATATAAATGAAATGGAAGTCCACGCTAAATTTCATTAAAGGATGAAACCTGTGGAGAGTATTTTGCGTGATACGAGGCTCGGATTGGATAGCTAACTTTATCTGATTGCAATATGTGTGGAATATAGAATTTGACTGCCATTACTTGTTCATGTCACTGGAATACCACAGTGTACTGAACTTCATGGCCATAGGTTCAAAGGGCTTGATGTTTGAGAAGGTCTCACCTTCCAGCATCTCCCATGCGATAAAAGCAATCAGGATTGAAAGCCAACTGAAGTGGAACTCGTATCCTTGATCTTGCGCTTCCCTATAGTCCAGTTCCAATTGGTTCACGAGGTACTTCGCCCAATTCATTTGTAGGCCCTCCGCACACTTTTCTGCGAGGTCGAATACAAAACCAGTGACTTGGGTGGGTTGGTTCTTATGGAATAACTTTCCTGCAATCAATTGACAGGCTAGGCCCACTATGCCACTTTGGATAAAAGCTACATTGTAGTCTCACGTTCCTTTTTCGACATCTCCATAGGTTTCCTTGATCCTTTGTGCTAGAGCGTGATCCATTGTTTTTCCGGGGTAGAAATCCTGTGGGTCAGGGCCTTGCATACTCAGCCTTGTGATTCGATTGATCAATGTTGTATCCACTGTGATACGACAGTTTAACCACAAGTATCTTCCATGGTAATAGGACAACAGCATCTTGACGCATGCATTCACTTCTTGTTGCCTTCCAAAGTGAGGAATCTTCATGACGTTGATCAGTTTGGAATATGGGAGGTTATGGGTCCATGACTGAGGGACGATCTTTGAATTGTTTCCTTTTTTCCTGGTCAGGTACTTATATGGGGCAAGTATTTTGTATACCTTCCTGTCGTCGAGGTTGAAGTTGCTAAACTTCAATGCTGCTATCTTTTCTTGATCTACGTGAACTGCACGTATCCCCTTCAGGAGGTACGCAGTGACCAATTAGTACTCAAAGTCTCTGGGCACACTGTCTCAATTTATTGCACCACTCAGAGGTGGTAGATAGGAAGGTAAAATGCTCAGAATCAACTTAACATTCGTGAGATCGTCTATGTGCTTGGTTCTCTTCTCATCTGCGGGTTGTGATGTTCCGGCTCGAGCAATGGACAGAGAGGCTAGTAATCCTCTCATCGATGATGCTTGTAGAACGGTAGACAATCCTCTCTCCGACATGACTCTTTCAGTCATCAAGTCAAGGAGTACTTTTGTTACTGATTCTTCAACTGCGGTGAGCGCGTCAGACATACGTGCTAGGGATTAATAATGTTGGGTTCACAATTAACTCAGACACTGCACTAGAATAAAAAACAAGAGGTCAATGATCACTGTATACAATTCACTTGGTCTGCATGCTCAAATTATTAGTTGGAAAAAGTGTTCTTCGTGCATGGCGCGATGGGATAAATAGGAAACTCGACAACGGTTCATTTGTAACGGGTATGAAGCCTCATTAACTCTTGTTATGTCTATTATAGCATGGTCCAATGGTCTTGTGTCGAGATATAAATGCTTTCCAACCTGTTCGAAGCGGAATTCGAACAGATATATTAGTCCCAATGGATATATTTCCTCACCATGGTGAAGTGCCATGTGTCCCTGTTCTGATATCCCGATGAAGCTCCCATTCTGCAAATTTTCTGTCTGCGAAGTTCCCTCTGGAACCTTCTGTAACTTTTCAAACTTATCTCTCTTCTTACTCAGCTTTCTAGCCTTCCTCCCAGTGAGCTTCATCTTGGTAGTCCTCTTTCCATTTTGATTCTTATCATCTTTGGACATAGTCACTGCGCGTTGTTGAGATTATTTCCTAGGATTCAGGATTAACACACATTATTTATCCAAGATAGCTACTTCAGTCTTCTATGAGTCTTCTAATGTTCTTGCAGCTTCAACATATGGGATTCTAGTGTTAAGTAGCTTCGACCTATTCTCCCATTCTTCAATCAAGTATGCGATCCTTCTAGTCATGAAATATTTTAACTCTTATCTCTTTTGCTCCAAAACTTCTTCTTCTTCTTTTCATCTGGCTTGATCTCTTTCAATCCAACGTTTCCCTAGTAACATGGTAAATGGGGCACGGTCCTCAATAAATTGAATAATCTCAAAATATTCTTCTGTCGAAGTTCCATTGGCATTCATAGATATCTGAGTGATCTTTCCACATAGGTTTACCAGTTTTCCTCTGAATAACCCTATTCCTCCTAATGAAGGAATCATAGTAGGCCTTCCTATAGATTCCCAAGTTCTCTCTGTCATGATATTCACCTGTGTTTCCTCATCTAGAACACAGTCAATGTCGAAGTCTCCTATTCTTTCTTCAAGGCATTCCTTGTCTTTAAAGATCTCTGATAATCTAACATGTCGGTGATCATTCAAGGTTTCTTTCATCTGTAGCAATACCTTCTCTAATTCTTTCTGGGGTTCTACTATAGCCTTAGTTTTTTTATCTTCCTTAGGTTTTTCTTGTCTTATGTTCATAATTTCAAGATTGGCAATCATTCTAGGGCAATCCAACACTTCATGGTTCATAGCTTTGCAACAAATACAACCAGGTCTTCTCCCAGGGCATGCCTTAGTAATATGTCCTAGTTTTCTGCAGCTGTAACAGAGGGTTAATCCTCTCTTTCTTTTAAATGATCCCCAGCTTCTCCTGTACTGCGTGCTAGGATCATAGGAGCTAACCTGCAATAAATACTTTCTAGGATCCTGCATCCATTTGTTAGTCCAAACATTCTTTCTATGCATAGGTATAACATATCTTTCACTATTCTTATCATATCTAGTCATATCAAATCTTCTTTCATCTATTAATACCCTAGTTTTCAAACTAGGACACACTCTATTAAACATACCTAGATCCATATTCTAGAAACAAAAAATTCCACTTATCTTACTTCTACAGAGCACAAAGCTTCCAGATCTAAAACTTTTAACTATTGTTACCTTTATCAGAGCACAAAGCTTGCAAATATTACCTCTTTTAATTAGAAATTCTCACTTTTTCCTTTCTTAGAGCACAAAGATTTCAGATCTTGTTTCTTTTATTCAGATCTGACCTCTTTTCTTCAGATCGATATTTTTTCTTTTAGCACAGAGATTTATAAGTCAAGTAGAATACTATGCACTAGGGCACAGGTCTACACACAGAGCTTTCACAATTTTAGGATGAATCTTTGCACAGAGCTTCTTCTTTCTTAGTTCCCATCAATCACAGTTTTAGGTCCCGGCAACAGAACCATTTGTTGGCACAGGGGCAGACCCAAGTTTCAACGCTACAAAAATGCACCAACAAATCCCTAACTAGCGACTCTTTTGGAAACACCTGTGAAGCAGATGAAGTCTCACCTGAGGTAGAGGCAGGGGTGGTTGCAAGTCTCAGGTGTCTGCAACCTTAGCTAGGACACAGATCTGTGATTTTAATACTTAATAAATCACTTAGCACTGTCAGTTCCTCAATATACAATCAATAATAACTTCGTTGATAAAACAAGGCTTTGCAGTTCACACTAATATAACACATTTAATCACTTAGCATCAATAGATAGGTCAAATCTAGCAGATCAAGCACTTAGCACATTCATATAGATTAGATCTAACATTCTTATACATCATTAGCACTAAGCATAAGTGTATCTATCTAATCATCTCTAAGCACTTAGCAAAAGAAGACAAAAACACATCCAGACAAGCACAAAGCAAGACAACACAGTGTTTACGTGGTTCACCCACACCCTAGGGCTACGTCCAGTAACTCTTCTTCTTTATTGTCTCCAGTCAATCAGTTACAAGAACAGAGCCAAAAAAACCCTACTCCGCATAGGATAGAATATATGCGCAACTCGCTAGATCCTTCTTCCTTGCGTTACAACACTCAGCCTTCCACAATATGTTACAAAGACCCGCACTTAGTTTTGCAAGTCTCTTACAGTCATGCACTAAGCACTTGCAGACTCTACTTTCATTTAGCATACATTCACATCACATAGATTCACTATTCAACTACTTCTTACATTGCCTAGCCTTCTATTTATACATACAAAATAGGCCTAAACATGGGTAAACCCGTGGGCTGACATCCCAATCCCATTACATATTCCCAAAAACCCAAAAAGGATTCAAAAGTGGGCTGAGATCCTTTGATATCCACTTCATCTTGTGCTCCTCCTTTGACAGGCTATCGAAGTCCCAAAATAGGTCACTATGACTAATAATCTCCCAAAACTTGGTCAAGGACCAACACTCTTGTATAGAAATGACATGGATTGCAGTTAACAGGAAAGGGGATGGAAAAGTTAAACCCCACAAGCGGATCCATATTCACGAACCCGAGAACTTGTGTACACATTGATAGAAAGGGTTCTTTTGAAAAGAAATAGAATAAAGCCAGATGGTTTATCAACTAATTTTCACAGGCTAAGCATGAGGGAAGGAGCATAGATTATGTTTTCTCCCAGAGAATCGCCATTTTTTGAACACTCAACATACCCTAAAAGTCTTTGTGAATTTTTTATTTTGGGTACCACTTTGTAATTTCTTAAAAGGAGTTAGTTGTGTAGGGATCAATGGGTTTTTCTATTGTTTTTAGTTTATCATTGATCACATTCGGTTTGGTTTGAAGTTTTTTGAACAGATTGACATTTTTCTCTAAGTAAATGTGGCATTAGACTAAGCGCACACAGCTTAAATTTTTTTAATAAAGAGCCACACACCCATCAATGATTCTGGTCTGCGAAAATAAGTCCTTAAAAACAATCGTCGATATATTGTCAGCATCAGTGAAATCCGAAAGGAAAAATACCCACATAACAATGATAATTACCGATCATCGATGTACCGTCGTCATCGACAAAATGGGAGAAAGGGAGAATCGATCGTTGATTCTGGCATGCGAAAAAAGTTTCCTAAAATCACCGATGTATCGTCGGCATCGATGAAATTCACAAGGTAAACCGTAAACATAGGCAACAAAAATCGTTGATCGCCAATATATCATTGGCATCAACAAAGAGGGATAAAGGGAAAGGTAACATATGTCCAAAAGAAAATCACCGAAACTGAAAAGAAACGCTTCTCACAACCAAGGGGCCAAATCAATCGCCATGTGTTTCACCACGTAAACAGGTGGTATTGCTTGGGCATTACCCATGTCTCCTTTTGATGTCCCGCGTGTAATATCTATACTTCCACATCAACACCTCCATGTCAACAATGTACGACAGTTTGGGTTGGCATAGGAAATTTTGTTGAGAGCCACCAATGAAACAATGTCAAAGACAATCTACCAACACCAATGCACTCATCAACTACCAGCAGATTTCCATAACACCAAATTTTTTATCTTAAGTTTGAACCTTTATCTGTCGATGCCAAAAACCCTGGTCAATATGTGATCCTACTATCCCTGATACCGGTCATACTATTTTCTTGTAAATATGAAAAATCTTTATAATTCAATGGGACACCTCCAGCTGAGATAAAAAAAAATTGTGATTTGATAGACAAAATAAATTTTTACACAAACTAAACCATGATCACGTGCGTTGACCAACCGTTGAAATTTGAATTTGTCAATGAAATACAAAATAATTCGCTATGCGCCACCAACCGACGTTACATTTAATCCTGAGCATGGTGAAGATTTTGTGGTAGATTGTGCAGACCGCATTTTCACTCCTGAATTTTAGACTTGATGTGACAAGCTAACTATGTTTTCTGTTAAATTTACAAGGTTTATGCCCAAACATGGTATTCTATTCCCAAATCACTTATCTCCCAAAGCAACTGAAGAAGCGAAAGAAAGCATCGAGGAGGTTACATCCCACTCTCTAACTTTGATTACTAGTAAGACTAGGTTAATCTCTTGAAAGGAAGAGGTAAGCATTGTCTTTATCATTTATACACTTATGATTGTGTCAATAACACTTGTCGAGGTTGGTTGGCTTCTCACTATAACATTTTTCTTTTTTTGCAAAAAAATGACTCCAAGAAATCCAACGGCCAAACGCTCACCAAGAACACCCAAAATGAAATAACAGGAGGTCGGAAAAGGGTCTACACTAGGTTCTTCAACAGATCTTGATTATGTCTCAAAGACAAAATCAAATATCCTCACTTATACCAAAAATAAGTTTACCCAATCTCCAGCGTTCGGTGACATAGAAGCAAGCACCAGATCTAAATTAAATCTCCCACATTAGGGAGATGTTTTTAACAAAATCAATCAGGAGGATTACTCGAATTTTAAAAATCCAAAAAAATACGGACATCAGGATATTGGTTGAATAGGTTTTCCCAAACATTAGGCAATCATATCTACATATGGTGGCCTGCTAGACCCTAGTTTTGTCCTGCATCAAAACCCTCGGATGGATAATCGACCACACGGACGTGACGAAATGTATAGTCAATAATGAGGAGGGTGAACGTGTTGGTGTCTTTCTTTTGGTATAGGTACAAAAATACTACAAACTCAGAGACCCAGAGGAGAGACTAAAGACAAAATTTGTAGTAAGATCTTATGAGTTCCATGATACCAGCAAGTTATTGTCCTCGTGGTGGAAATAAGATAAGAATTTCATAAACCGGGGAAATGGATGGAATAGTACAGTAAACCTCAAAGATCCTTATGTATATTTAATGGATTTAATTTGTTGATTGTATGGGGAAACAGATTGCTCAAAGTTTTCAGAAGCATGGATGCCCTTGGAATATACCGTGGCAATCTCCAAGAGAAGTTTCAATTGGAGAGCCATCATTTCCAAATAGCTAAGCACCAACATCCTATAGGCCGAGACACCAAAGGATGGAGAAACACCAATTTTTCACATGGAATCATACCTTTTGGATGTAATATGTGCAAGAAATGTTTTCATCTCCTGAGTGCACTTCATCATTTAAAAAAAATAATTCCCAAGGCTTTTAGCGGCAGCCAAAAGGATGATTTTCAAATTGGGCCATAGGTATTTGGAAGAAACAAGCACTTATATCAGAGTGTTTTGGGATACTGGAGCACCACACCTACTCCCCGTTCATGTCCAATACCGTCTCATTTTGGGAGAAATCTATTACCATACCATCATGTAAGGCTATAATTCCTATTTGGTAAAGGATAAGAAGAGGGCTTTCATACCCTATAGTTTTCATATTGGGTTTTACATGGTTAAAGAAACTACGCAGTCGAAAAAAGAAGGATTGAGTCGGCCTGAGTATCGGTTCCCTACAAGTTGTTTTCGCAAGCATGAACTAAAAGGCCTGGTACTCCAACACATGTCATATATGTCCTCATGTTTGTCATATTTTCATGATAGCTTCGAATATGAGATCTTTACTTAGGGTGCCCAGGACTGGGAGGAAGTGCTCCATAGAAGGGATAACCCTAATATAACCAAATTCAAAGAAATGAATATGGATGAACAAGTTGAGACAATAGAGTAGACTCTTCAAGAATCCCTCAAGGTAAGAGAATAAAACATATCACTAGAAGTGGCAGAGGCATAGAGGAGGGGGGAACTATTACTAGAAGAAGTCAAAAGAGCTATGAAAATATTAGGGGAAGTTTCCCCACTTAAACCTTTGATAAGATCCTTGAGGAAAACCTCGACCAATACAAGTGATCATGAGGAAGAGCTAAATGGCTCAAATACAATTCCACCAGAGGAGACCGTTGATCAAGAAAACCCCAACCCTATGTCACCACAGGTAGGATCGTCAGTGACTACTACTATCCAGCTAAGGTCAGCGAGAACATCAAGTAGGTCCAGTGTGACTACTGTCCTCATAGATTTAATCATGATATATGATGATGAGGAAGAGTCAGAGGCATCAAACAAAACCCCAGTGCCAATCATACAAGAGGAGGAAACATGGGAAACATCTGCTCCAGCTTCTGATGATTTGGCTCCAAAACTGCAAGAAGGCAACCTGGAAGCATGGAACATTCTTGACACTGTATTTCTTAATCAATTGGAAACACAGCCTTAGGATGACAACTCTAAATACAACTTGGATATAGGTGAACAAAAACAAGGAATGGAGAAGCCAGAAATAGGCATCCCAACGTCCGAACTCTCAGCTAAGATAGATCCTTCACCTACTTTCCTAGCTAGGACAAAGACTTCGCCAGCCGACGAGGACCAACAAAATTCCAAGTCACCAGAGCACACATGAATGTCCCCTTCTATGCAACTAAGTGAACTTTCCATGGAACACCTCTAGACGGTGAGAATCCTAGGAGATAATATGTCATGGGGAGATCAACAGATTCCTAAACAAGTAGATGAATTTGGTGATATACAATTAATTTATTATTACAGGAAAATAAAATATGTGATGAGAAGAACCATCAATAAAAGGAAGCTCATGCCTGATAGCACACTTTTCATAACCATAGAGGAAACGTTGTTTGACACTGAAAGTTCTAAGATGATTGAGCTAATTAGAGAAGGGATGGCCATAACCGATGCCACTTTAGATAGGGAGAAAAGGGATGAAAGGGAGGTAGCCTCCATGAAGAAAGAATTGGGCCATCTGTGACATCAAGCAGAATATTACCAAAATTCAACACAGGCGGTGGTACTTTTGAAGTGTGATTTTCAAGAAATGTATGCACAATTTACAATAGAAAGAGACCTCTTCATCGCTCGCATAGTTGATTTCCAAGAATATACCCTCATGGGGCTGACAACCTATAAAGACATGCAGCAATGGTATGAGAAGGCACATCAAGCCTTAGAATGGATAGACTACTTCAGTGAAGTATAGAAGGGAAGAGATACAGAAGAGCACGACATCTGAGTGTCGATGGATAGTAGCATTGCCCAAATAAGGAAGGCCTTTGAGCACTGGGTAAGCATGGTCCATAAACCCTAGCGGAAAATGCAGGAAATATGGGGAGAGGGTGAGAAAAGTTGGGAAAAAATCAATCAGAAATGAGGAATATTGACTTGCCAAAGTTTGTTCCACCAGAGAACTTCCTCGATTTACATGACATAGTTAAGCAACATGAAGAGAAAGACCAGGTATGAAAAATGTAGATTTCACATATTTCAAGCATGATCCCGAGTCAAGTGAAATGTTTCATGGAGCCTCCGATTAAATCTCTCGTAGTCTTACAACACATGAATGTCAAACTATTCAAGTACAAAGAATGAGAAATTGAGATCTGCTCTGATGGATCAACATAGGTTCCCATATGCAAATACATGCGAATATCTCTTCTGTAGATGGTCAAAATACGAGAGGGACAACTCACTTCATTGAAACGACCAGATAATCTAAAGAGAAGCGAAAGATAATTGAGAGATATAGTATGCCACGCGTTGTTTTTTATTGGATTAACACAACTTTGGTAGTTATTTTTAGTTTAGTGATTTTTTATAAATAAAGGCATCAACCTCGTATTAAAGGGTGGATGGTTTTGGAGAGTAAGACTTTTTCTGAAATATTGTAAGAGAACTATTTCTTTGCAAGATATTTTAATTAATATTTTTTGTTTAGAACCAAAGACACTTCTTTCATCTAAGGCGTGAATGTGATTGGACCGAGGGGGATTATCTTTGCCTTCAAATTCAATATTTT
>ML818647.1:113485-127324 GCA_009831015.1 Picea engelmannii | reverse complement strand
AGAGGTGTTGTTGGCCTTTTCTCCTTTACCTAACTCATTGATTTGAATGTTCATAAGGGATTCTTCATATGTAGACTGAGTCAAATGGGGAAAAGGGGAAGTTTCTTCAATACAGTGAATTTCAGGGTCAAGCTCATCTATCTTCTCTCCTTCTTCATGAGAAACTAGATTATTTTGGAGGGGGGTTTGAATCATTTGATATTCTCTATCTTTCCCCCTTTGTTCCCTTGGGAAATCCTGAGGCACATTGTTATTAGGACTCCTGAAAACTCTACTATCAACATTCTATGGATTTCTGTACATGGGCTTCCCTTCTAACTCCCACCTTTCCATCCTAGTAGAAAGTGATTTTAGCACTCTAGTTGTCTCATCTGTCTAAAGGGGCAGGGGAGAGGAACTAGATGGGGAGGCTTCAGGCCTCTTCCTAGATATGTTTCTATCAACAGTGTTCATGAGTCGGTCAATAGCCAATATGTTAGATTCTACCTCCACGGATGCATCCTGCATGTGGGCCAAAGTAGTGGTTGTTATTTCCCTCAAAAAGAGGCAGAAATCGAGATCAAAGGCACTAGCATGAGTGATCTTTGCAGAGGCTTCGGAGGGTTTTATCTCAGCAGGGATTTTATTGTACATTTTATTGAATCTCTTGGAGAAGTCAGAGACAGAATCTCCTTCTTTTCTCTTCAAAGACCCAAACTCTATCATGTAATACATGAAGTCTTTTTTATCTCCCCACTATCTCAAAAAGGCATTATCCAAAGCTTCGATCCCATCAATATATTCAGGAGGCAGGGCCTTAAACCATTTTCTAGCCTCGCCTTGAAGACTATGGACAAAAATCCTCATCCATACGTTTGCATGCATGATAACATTATCATCTGTAAAATTGTAAAAGGCTTCTAGGTGTTCTTCTGCAGTTATGTCCCCCTCGCCTGTAAACTTGGGCAACTGCTTGAGGTAACCATCTGCTAGGAGGGAATTGAGAGGTTAAGGTAACACAAGGGGAGCATACCTAGTGGCTATAATAGCTTCCATTTTGTTCATAGGGGGATTTACTCCTGCCATGGGAATATTAAGTGGAGGAGAAATCGGAGGAGAAGGGGTGTGAACAGGGGATACCAGAAATGAGCTTCCTAGAGGAAAGGGAAACAATGGGGAATACAAAGAGAGAGCTAAGGGACCTAAATGGGCAGATGCTCCTCTATGTGCAGTAATAGTAACAAGAGGAGGGGTGGTGAAATCTTCTGAGGTCCGGGGTCTGCGCCAAGGTACAGCTTAGAGGGAGAGGGGAGTGAAAAGGATTTCTCCTTCTAATGCTAGACCAGGAGGGGAAAGCTCAATAGGAACACTCCCGAAATTCAAAAAATGGGAAACCTCAGAAACAGGTTTGCTAAGCTGAGAATAAGAAAATGGAGTTTTTACAGAAGGAGGTGGTGAATTACTTGGTTCAACGGTGAAGCTTTCTCCTTGAGAGGCCTTCGCTTTTCTGATGATCACCTCTGGATCCACTTCAGGTGTGGCTAGAGGCAACTGAGGATGGGACCGCATTTGTCTACCACTGGAAGCCACAACTAATCACAACAGGTTCACCACAGTAGAGTCATCACAATGGAGTCGCCAGGTGCATAGTAGCAATATTCAAGGGCTCTAATGCTTAATGCACCTTCAGAATCAGAAGCTCAATGTCATTTAATCCCAGGGAATATTTTCAACTTCGTCCCCGGCAATGGCACCAGAAATGTTGGCGACGAAAGTCACTCCTGGATTACAGCAGGAGCAGAGCCCGACGCCCATCAATTTATGTCACGATTTTTTTATAAAAGGGGTGATCGAATGGAAGCTAACTCAAAAAATATTGTTCTAACTCCAAAACTAGGCCAAGTATGCATGGGCAAGTGAGGTCTTAGTCAAACTTCAGACAGTGATTTGTAGTAAGGGTGAATAGGAGGAAGACTTGTATGAGATAAATGCAAAGGTCTGTCGTAAACATTAGGTTTCTAACAGACTGTAGGAGAAAACATCTAAATGCAAGATCTTTTTACATTCAAATGCAGAAAACCAGAGAATACAACAATGCAACAATAAATCCTTTATCATAACATAATTGCAATAATTCATGTGAATCAATCAATCATGAACTCCCTCAGTATGAGATGAAAACTAGATGGGGTAAGAAAATTGTCTGTCATTAAACAAGAAATCTTACATACATATGCATAACCAGAGAACTAGAGACGTCTACTAAAACTTTACAATCGGGAGCTTTGCTCTACCATCAATGATTTTAAAAAAATGGCAAAATTGCCTACATATACTCAAAGAAAAACACAACAGCAAAATCGAGACACTGTATTAAAAACATTGCGTCTGCATGTCCACTGACAATTGACACATGCAGTCTCTGAACGATTGTGCACCTATGACAGACGCAATCGAACTCCTGACAGTCCAGTGGATGAATCAACGTGCTTTTAATTCGTCGCCGGACTTTCCATTTATGGCGGAGACGATATCTAACCACCACCAACTGCCTCAATAACTACTTCCTTGGGACTGGGGACGACCTCGTTCAACTCTGTCTTCTGGGACGTGGCAGTCTCCTAATGGTGCCACCTAGATCAACTGAAAAGTCCTCCTTTAGATGATGCTTCGTTGGATTTTTGCACGGGGACCCCTATGGCAGACATGGATGAGGGTATGACGGGGGTGATGGAGAATAAATGGGAGTCGTGACATCAGATGAGGAATGCCACGGGGTATGAACAGGACACAGGCGGGAGCAACATGGAGCGCAAGGGTACAAGTGAATGGTGAACAGTGCTGAGGTGGAAGTGACTGGGGCAAAGAGACACATACCATGAGGGTGAGTGGACAGGTGACAGGGGAAGAGGGAGGTGGTAAGTGATTTGGAAGAAGTGGAGGCAGATGCAAGGAGGAGTCACCACATTAACAGGGGGGAAGCATGATACAGAAGGTGACATGTCAGGAAGGGGGCCCCACATTAATATCACATCATTCTGGACCCCCCCCCCCAATTAAAGCCAGAAAGGCAAGGGGGGTCTGGAAAGAAGCCTCATCTATCGATCTGGGCACTCTGATCGTGGCCGTTGGGGAGGTGCACACCCAATTCCAGACCCCCCCCCCCTCCGCTTAAAGGTAGAATGGTGGGGGGGGCTCTGGAATCCTCTCCCGACAGTAGATCTGGGCACGTAGATCCTTGCCGCTCAGATATGCTCATTGCTTAACCACAGGCGCATTCGTGCCCCGAACTTAGGGTAAGTGGGTTTTTACCCGCCTCTTCACATTTTTCCCCCTTTACAAGAAATGTTGCTAACACCTCTAAAACCTGGAGCAATATTTCTCTCCATACAATCGAAAGATGAGATCCATCAAATAGACGTATGGACACCTTAAGCTAGTTGTCCCATACCAGTTGGTGCTCCAATTGGTAAATGTATTGTCCTCCCTCCATCATGAGGCCATCACCCGGCTGGTGTCGTGGTGTTCATAGAATTTCATGATGAAGTATGTGTTTAGTTGCTCCTCTAGGTCTCTCATTTTGTAATACTTCTGAACTTGCATCGGGAGGAAAACTCCGACACACCCACCATTTTCATCATTGATTAAACACTTATGTGTGTCTGTGTGGTCTATGAGCCACTTCAAGACTTCTATGCAAGGAAAAATGGGGGTTCTTCTTGCCACTATATCTAGATACTATCGTCAGATGTTCGGGAATAGCTTGTCGTCGAGCGCCCTTACGTCTGGATCATTGTGTGGGACATATTTTAGGTACTCTTCTCAGCTAATCCTATTAAAGAGATCCCCCCAATCTAGGAACACCATCTTGGACTCTGTGCTTGCCTCTGTATCGCCAAATCCCGGGGGCTGGACGAAAACCTCTTTGTTGTTGTCTTGATGATGGGATCAGACCTAGGAGCGTACTCCAATTGCCTCGCGGTTCCTGCAGAAGAATCTTTGCTCGTATTTGGTTCTTTCAGCGTTGGTGCTCTTGGTGATCGAATGGTGGTAATTGGCTTTCTCAGTGACATCATTCCTGCAACTTAAATAGAATTTGAGGGATTGTATAAAAAATGAGAAACTCACATACAAAAATTACAGCCAATGAATTTACAGACTCGTATACATACCTCTGAAGCTAGTTAAAACTTGGTTATTTTGGCAATCCCGGGATCGATACGGCCTTCGAGTTGCTCTTCTTGCTCCTTCTGATGCTCTATAATTCTCTTTTCCGCAAAATGATTTTGTTTACAATGACTCAAGAGATTTTAAACAAGAAAGATCTTACCATGTCGCATCAGCCATTCAATTTGGCTTATGAGTGAATTTTTAAGAAATCGGCTGCCAAATCTCTAGAAATTAAATCCATTGTGGGTTGACGATGGAGGTGCAGGTGGTGATGTGGTCTATCATTGATTTTAAACAATTGTTTTAGTTGGTGCACGAGGTAGCATCTAATGTGGGATTGGGTATTAATTATCTCCTTAAATGCTCAAAATCCGATCATATCTAATGCTAAAACGTCCCATCGTGTCTCTCTCTTAGTGGGTGGATCGAGGATCATGGGTGTGCTATAAACGTTTTCGTTGATAACCTCCTACAAATAGTTATGACACCGATCTATTTTACTGTACATTGTTGATGCATAAACACTTACTCAGAGGTGTGACTCAGACCTAGGGAGCCAAGGATGACTCGGGATAGCACTAGACTGTATGACCTCTTGCCTGGTAAAGACACATGTCATTGAAGACCGATGACTTAATTAGCTTGTATTAATCGGGGTTAGGATTTTGCTTAATTTATTCGTTCTAAATGAAACCTTATCTTTCCAATGCCAAAAAGTTCCCAGGATCAGCTATCGGTGATAAACCTATCAAAGTGCTTTCAAATCGGCTCCCTTGAAAATGTCTTGATGCCGAAAACGCATCGGGGATCGATGATCGATAATAACTTTTATCGATGTCAAAATGTTTGTTTTGATTCTTCTAGGTTTTCCCCGATTTTGATAAAGCATGTCGGGCATCATCTATCAGCGATGTCTTTCCATTCTCCATTAAATCTTGTCCCCCCCGTCTTTTACCGATGCCAAAGGGGAATCGACTATTGGCGATATATTTATGTGCAAACCAAAACTTCCTTTTGTTGATGCCGATGGAGATCGACGCTCGGCGACTGAGGTTTTCGGAGTGGTTCTTTTTCCTTCTTTGATTTCCTTCCAATGTCGACTCTGAGTGCGTTCGGTGAAGTGTTCGACTGTCGATTCTTTATTCAGGTGTTGAGATCTTTTGAGTCATAAAGTTTCATAAGTTCAAGCAAACTTTAATAGGTGATGAGAGTCATGAAAATAAGCAAAGAAAAATCATTTTCAAAAATGAAATCGAATCAGACAGTGCAAAAGATCAAGTGGTACCCAAAAAAAGTAAAAAATTAACAGAGGCCTTTTTAGGGTGTGTTGAGAGCTCAACAAATGGGGACTTACTGGGAGAAAGCAAAATCTTTGTTCCTACCTTGGCTTAGCTGATGCAAAAGTTGGTTAAGAACTTAACTGGTTTTTATCAGAGCCTCTTTTATCTTTCATTTGTAATTCCCTGGTTGATGCATTCGAGTCTGCCTATGGGTTTTTCAACCTTTATTCCACCTTCCTTTCCTATAACCCCGACTAACACCTCCTTTGACAAGAGTGGAGTAAGTCATTCACTGGCCACAGGCCCTTTAGTTATCCTTATTCACTTGTTACGGTGTTGCTCCGCTGATAGCGAGCATCCATAGCCCCAACAGAGTCACCTCGACGTCACATACCTTGATTTGTTTCTAGCGAGTGTCCATAGCCTCGGTGGAGTTATCTGCATACCCTCTCCTACTGTGCACTCATTTGATATAGTTGATTTTATTTTGGCAGAATGCCTTGAGCGAGTGGGAGAGGAGGATGTATGTTATTTGCAAAATGAGATGGTTAAGGTGAATTTTTGATATCTCTGTCTTTGAGGTACATGTAGTCCTTTCTATATTACCACCTTTCCATTAAGGTTTTACCAGATCACCAGGAAGACACTTCATCATTTTCCCAAGGTTGTTCATTTGCAGGTTAGATAGAAAAACTCTTTAAAGCAACCGCAGGTCTCCCAGCACTTCTTGTGTTGTATGTGAGTGATGAGTCAGGAACAGATTTCATCGTATCACATGAATTGAGGTCAACCATTGTCTTTCTAAACACAATCTTCAAAAGCACAAAAGTACTATCACAAGAAACAAAAAAAAATGCATTCCGCAATCGACCTACACTACAACAAAACATCGTGAAAACACACACACACACACACAATTTTTTTTTTTTAATGAAAATATTGTTTTAGGGCTTGGCCATTCACCAAGAGGGCGTCAGGTTCCCCCCTCAAATCTACAACCGATACGTGCCTACCCCAATTTTCTCAGCCACCTAAAAAGGTCTGAGCCATAGATTCTAAAACTTAAAATGTTTTTCTTTCGATTCATTTGCTCTGTCCCATTTTAGGACTAAGTCTCCCACTTCAAAATTATTCTATTTAGCCTTATGCTTATCAAACCACCTTTTAACTATATGATGATGAGCTATGAATTTTGATTTTTCTTTTTCCCTTTCTTCTTCCAACATGAGAAGGGTATCAATTCATTGTTGTATGGCTAATGAGGGTTGTCCTCTAGAATCCTGAACAAGTTGAAGAGATGGAAGATATAGCCTGTTCGGGAGAATGGCTTCCAGTCTGTATACCAGAAAGTATGGGGAATTCGCTATAGCTTTCTTGGGTGTTACTCTATCAACCCATAAAGCGTCATGGAGTGAACTTTGCCAATTCCTTTGATTGTCTACAACTATTTTCTTTAATATCCTCACTAGGTTCTTATTGGTTGTTTCTGCCACTCCATTCCCATGTGGATAATAGTTTGCAAGGTATCTTATTATGATTCCTTTATCTAGAGAAAACTTTGTTAATAGGGTGTAAGAAAAGTAAGCGACATTATAAAAAACAAGGACAAAAGGCACACCAAACCTTATGATCAGTTGTTGTTTTATGAATTGGATCACCAGCTTTTCATTTACATGAGTCAGAGGGATGGCCTCTGCCCATTTCGTGAAATAGTGTGTGTTAGTTAGTATGTATCTATGTTGTTTTGAAGAACTTGGTGTAATTTCTCCTATGATATCTAACCCCCATTGCTCGAATGGTTTGGAAACAACCAGAGGTTGGAGCGAGACATCTACTCTCTTTTCCCTCCCTGCGCTCATTTGACAAGTTTTATAGTTTCTAGCATATGTGGGAGTGCCCTTGAACAAAGTAGGCCAATAATAGCCAACTCTCATTATTTTATGAGTAGTGGTGTTTCCTACGAAATGTCCACCTACAGGACCATCATGGAGCTCCTTCAGAGCTTTGTCTGCATCTTCATGTTGAAGACATCTTAAAAGTACTCCATCATAATTAACATGGAAGAGCACCGAATTTATGAGGAGATATTGTGTTGATTTTAACCCGAGGGCTCTCCTTTCCCTAGGATTTAGGTTTTCTGGGTAAGTTCCATGATGCAGGAGATAATTCAGTTTCTCATACCAAGACTCTTTCCCTGGGGAGACGTATGAAGCTTCACCACACCATAATGCCAATTCATTATCCCACCTAGGGTCTTCATTTACTTGGTCTTAGGCTTCAACTGCCAGTTTGCATAACCCTTGTCCCTTAACCAGTTTAGCATGTTTTATATCTAGATCAAATTCTTGGACTACTGCCATCCAATTTCCTCTTCTTTCCCCCATCTCATGTTGAGTGAATAGGGATCAGACCACAAGGTGAGGCACGATGACTTTGGTATGGTTCTTCAGGATGTAAGATCTAAAGTGTTTCACTGCCTTGTATACTGCATAATCCTGCTTGTCTATAATAGGGTAATTTAGTTTGGCCCCTTGGAGATTAATTCTCATGAATGATACTGAGGCCTCGTTTTTGTCACCATCCTTTTGGGTCAATACTGCAGCTAACGATTGGTTAGAGGAGAAAGTATAGAGGAAGAATTATTTGCTAAAATCGAGACTTTGCAACACTGGGGCTTGAGATATTGCAGTCTTAATATTGCTGAAAGAACTTTTCCTTTCAACATCTTTATGGATCATTTCTTTTAAGGGTTTGATCGTTTCAGCGAAATCGAGGGTGAATTTCCTCAAAAAATTGATTTTCCCAAGGAAGGATTGTATAGCCTTTTTGTTATGGGGTAATGGGAGCTGAGATATAGCCCTAATATGTTCTGGGTCTATGAGAATTCCTGCTTGAGATATAATATGACCTAGCAATTTACCTTCCTCGACACCAAAAATAGTTTTCATAGGGTTTAAGGATATACCGTATTTCCTACACCTTTCGAAAATCTGGGTTAAGTGTTGGATGTAATCTTCTCTTTTCTTTGAATACACAATCATGTCATCCAAATAGACTACTACAGACTTGTTTATTAGTCCTCAAAACACTACATCCATGGCCCTTTGGAAGGTCACCCCTGCATTGATTAACCCAAAGGGCATACGTTTATAAGCAAAGGTTCCCCACTTGGTTCATAAGGTAGTCTTAAAACAGTCTTCCTCTGAAACTAGAACTTGATTGTAACCTGAAAAACTGTCCAGCAGGGAGAAAATCTCAGAGCCAGACACAGTATGCAAGAGTTTCTCCATTGGTGGGACTGGGTAGTTTTTATTTTCTGAATCTCTGTTGAGGTTTCTGAAATCTACGCATAGGCAGATCTCCCGAGACTTTCTCCTCACAGGAACTAAATTTTCTACCCATGCAGAGTGTCTAACCTGGAAGATAATATTGGCATCTAGTAGTTTCTTTAATTCCTGACTCATGAGAGGCTCCAGGGATGGGTGGTACTTCTTGAGCTTTTGTTGGAAGGATTTCACTTCAGGATTTAACAAGATAGTGTGTTCAATGATACAAGTATCATAAGTTTTCAGATCTCGGTAGGACCATGCAAAAACATCTTGATATTGTCTGAAAAGTTTGAGATAGGCCTTCCTTTCCTCTTTAGATACTATCTTGTCGAGATTTATATTCTTGGGTTTTTACGGGTTTTCTAGATTTATAGTTTCGTGCATGGGACATGAACTCCCTGTCTTTGCATTCTTTGACCCTTTAAATCTTTCCCTTAGGTCAAAAAGGTTTTCTAAATTGGATACTCCCTTCAGTATCGTGTGAGACCTTGGTTTGTCAGTAGGTTGATCTGTATTAGGATCAGTTTCTGCTAATTGCTCTTGGAATACTTCATCATCAATAGCCAAGTCTTTAAAATTATCCTAATTGGTCAAAACATTTATGATATGTTCATCTCCTTCAAAGACCTTCCAATTAGAAATATTATTGGGCATCGATGGTTTGTAGAGTATCTCCACAGTGAACCAGGAGGCTTCATAGTCTTCTAGAGGTGATAGCCTTGAGGCATCGATGGCCATAGAATCAACATGAGTGTTCTTTGTTTTGGGGATCATTGTAATGTTGAAGGCTTCAAAATGTTCTATTAGTCTGCGCACTTCCTGTTGGTAATTCCTCAGGTGGGGAGAGTTGAAATGTATAGTGTTCCTTACTTTTCTAACGATGATTTCAGAATCTCCAAAAACCTTCAATTCTTTAACTTTTAAGTCTATGGCTTTCTTTATCCATTGTACTAGAGCTTCATACTCGGCAGTGTTGTTTGTGCATTCTAATTTTAGTCCACAAAACATGCAATTTAATTTACCTTTTGGGTCAATGAGGATGCACCCTGCCCCTGACCCTTCTTGTGATTTAGATCCATCAAAGTATAAGGTCCACATTTGTGAGTGATAACAGCCAGCTTCATTTCTTATACCACTTTCCTCTTTTCCTCTTATCTGTACCATGATTTCTAACACCGGTTCCTGACAGAAGAGGGTTTCCCTTGCTGTCGTTGGAAAATTTTCTTGAAAACTTACTTTGGAGTTTTGAGTAAGAGGGGGGAGAAATTCCTGAAATCGGAATCACAGGAATTATTTCCTAGCATGGTAAAGTTTGTCGATGATGGCTTGTTAATGGTTTCCAAGTCGGTGACTGTGTGTTTTAGATATCTTTCCCTATCGATTCTGATCTTATTTGTGTGTCCCTTTAATGGAAACCAAAGGTGATCCTAGTCTGTACTAAAGTATCCGTTTAACTTCTCAGAGCAATCTCGACTCAGTAGAAATCCATAGGCTTCTGGGATATCTACTACAATGATGCCAATTACTTGAACAAATTTAGGGTGTGTCGCTATTCTAATCATTACATCTTTGAGCTCTCCCATAACCTTCACTTGGGTTCTGTCTAGTTGTATTACATGTTTATCTCTTTTGAGAGGGACTGCGTTTAATTTTTTGCAAATAGACAATGGCATAACATTGGAGGATTCTCTTGAGTCAACCAAACAATTATGGAGGTTTTTGTTGAAGACTTCAAATTTCAAAATAAACGGAGGGACAAAAGGTTTTCCCTTCTTATATTCAGAGCAAGCATTTACCGTTGGTTTATTTCTTAGATCTATGAGTGTTGGATTTTCTCCTTGGTCAGTGCTAGTTGTAATATTTTCTATTGAATTCAATGTTTGTAACATAAATTCCTTTTGCTGAGGGATTCTACACATGTCCATGACCGATATATTTTCCTTCAACTTTTTCAAATCTTGTACTATGTTGTAGTCTAGCTTGGGTGATTATCATGTATGGATGTTTATAATATTCCTTTGGGGAACAAAAGGTGCTTTCGAGCGATCGAGAGTTGGTTTTCCTCCCGAAGTTTGGGTCGTAGTAAGGTCGTTTGAGACAGGTTGACCCCTACTTCGTGTTTGCACAACCAATAATTCTACGGGTGGTTATTGAACCTCAAATAGGTTATCAGAAGGAATTGGTAGGTTAGGGTCCCATATCAACATGGTTGTTTCTTATGGTGGATCAACTTCTTCCTGATCAACAATATTCATAACTAAGTTGCTTGATTGTTCAGTTAGGGAAACCTCATCTACAAACCGGTTGGCCATCAAATTCATGGCATGCACCCATTGTGGGAAGTCTATTTCAGAGTGTTTCTCTTGGTGATAGGTATAGAACGAGTCAGATGTTACATTTCTCATATCGATGTTTAAGTTGGTTGGTGAGGGTTCAATTTCTTTGAAAAGCGAATTTATTTAAAAAAAGGGTTTATATGGCCTTTGTCCTTGGTTTCCTTCCCATGCACTTCTCTTCATGTCTATGATTTCGCTTAACAATTTATTGATCGTGCGTTGTAGGTCTTCTATGTATCTACTTCCCTTTTCAGAACCTTGTTCTGTTTGTTTCCCTGGGGGTCTAGTCAACATGAGTCCTCTCCTGGGAGGAGCTTGAACTTCCTTATTAACTAGTGAGACCTGGCCTTCTTTACATCCCTTCATTTGAAATTCTATTGCTTTGGCTTCTTCAAAATTTCCAGCTAAGGTTGTTTTGGCAGCCCTCTTCACAAACATGGAAATAGAAGCTAGGAGAGAATTAGCATATACTTTGATTTGCAACTCCTAAGTGGTTTTAGCTTCGGGTTGAAATTTTCTTAGGATAGTGGGGAGCCGTTGATTAAATTCTTTAACCTTCTCCTTTGAACTCATGGTGGTGGTGAAAAACTCACCCATCAAATATCATGTAGTGGTTTCTTCTACAAATTTATCTAGAAAATCATTTTGAAACTTCATCCAACTAGTTATGGATCCTACAGGTAAGTTAAAATACCATGTGGAGGCCGAATTCTCAAAAGTATTGGGGAAAATACTGCATACTACGTCTTCATGTTGGACATTCATCAGTCTAATAGCCAGTATGAATTTATTGATATGGTATTCCGAAAATTCTGAGGCTTCAGGGTCAAATTTAGGGAGTAACTTTTCTGGATGTCGGGGAAGGTTATGTATTCATCCAGGGATGGCCAGAGCATCTTTGGCCAACCAAGGTTAATTATTTTGAGATGGATCCCCCTTTCTTCATTATGATCATTGTTATCTTCCATGTCATCCGATATTGAAACTGAGCATTCTGAGTTAAACCCTTCCTCGTCAGAAAAATTGTTGAGCTCAAAGTAGTTGTTGGATGGTGTTTCGGGGATTAGATTAAGAGAATTTTCGATTTCAGTGAGGGAGAAATATACCAAGTATTCTACTGTGTGCACAAAAACCTTTTCGGGGGTGTCAACCACTGGTCTTCTTACTTTTTTTCTACGAGGAAGTAACAAAGCTAAGGGCAATGCTATGATCTATTTGGTGTAATCTCTTCTGATTCTTCTGAACTGGTTCAACTCCTCATGAGGAAGAGCGTAAGGTATCTCAAGGAATAAATGTTCTTCCTCTTGTTGGGGTGATTTACTCATTTTAGGAGTACTAAGTGTGTGTGGGCTATCTTGAGAATGACTAGCCATGCATGTGGGTTGTTTTGAATCTACAGGCTGTGTGAAAAATTCTGTAAAAAATATTGTCAGCCATTCATTTTTTTCCCTCCTTCTGGCACCAATTCTGTTGAGGGGTCCTAAATCCCTTTAACTCAACAATAGGAACCAAACCTACCACCGAGGCCCAATTAAACTCTGCAACGTTTAATGGTGGAATGGTTCTCCAGATATTGTGATCCAACCAATTAATCGATGGGCTTTACGTAGTGATTGACATGATGTCTTCTTGTGAAAACTCCTCCTTCAGTTCAAACATTCTCTTTTTTTATTTTCTCTTATAGGTGGGACCGATACAAGATAAATGCTAGTATAAACCAACTGGGTAATAGAGGGGGAGGGACTTAATTACTTAAGAAGGTTGAACTCGAGATAACCCTCATATTCAAGCATGCAGACAATGATTCTTACACCTACAACAAGCCTAGTACTAATGCATTAACCTACTGGTGTTCCAATTATTGACTGAGATACGATTATCAGAAGAAAACATACATGCAATAAATGATGGAAAGAAAAATAGTTTCCTTAAATCTAATCATCAATCACATATTAACACAACGATTTACTCTTCATCATTAGAGACAAGAACTATAAAAATATTGAATTAGATAACTTATCAATAGATTCAAAGGCTCTTACTCATTACAACATCCATTCATGAGATAAAATCAAAAATAATTCTTCTTTAGATCCAATCACACATGCTTTTGATGAAAAACAGAAAACTTTGTCTCTGGTCCTAAACAAGACTTCTCAATTAAGGTATCTCCGAAATAATTCTTTACAAATACAAAAATGAGGGTCTTTGCCAAAACCATCTACCTTTGCGAACAGGTCAATCCTCCTATTTATAACATATTATTAACTAAAAATAACTATCGAAAGTGCAAGCTGAGTAAAACAAAACATCACCACATGGTGCTTTCATCACTCAGTCTTCTGAGAGTCATCAAATGGTTTCACTTGAGTGGATGAATATTCTCATACTCCAACCATTAGATGAAGAGATACTCTCATGTGTTGGCATATGGGAATCAGTGTTGGTCCATTGGGGCCGAAAGAATCTCCTTTATCTCTATTTCCCATGCTCGATATTTGACTATTCTAGTACTTAACTGCTGCAACATGGTCCGAGCCTTGATCGAGTGTTCCATGAACTGCTGCACTTGACCTGGTGCCATGTTTCCCACCTTTTCTATCTCCACAGTCCACGATGAGTCTTGTTCGGCATGTAATTGTTAAGGTTTAAGATATTATTAGAGTTCTTTTCATTTCAATAGATAACAATAGCATAAGATAGGATCACTAAGAAATACACAATCACAAGAGACACATCATTTAT
>ML818647.1:89103-106725 GCA_009831015.1 Picea engelmannii | reverse complement strand
TTCAAGACTGAGTTCTTGAACCTCTTTCGTGTGTTTTGAAGGTCCAACCTCTGGTTGTTTCTCATCGGGAGGTAAATTACCAATTGAAATTGAAGAATTAGGGGCAGGCTCGGTACTTACTTGATAATCGACTGTTGAGATGTCAATTTCCTACTATGGAACTTCTTCTTCTTGTTCACCCGACCCTAGCTCATCCTTCGGGCTATCCACTTGGGTCTCTGGTACATCGAGTAGCTCAGTGTCTAATACACTTTCGACCTTCTATTCACTCTGTGGAAGGCCTTGAATTTGAGCATCGAGAGCTGGGGAAGATTCCTTCTCGAGTTCTTTTTCCTTTGTGATCTACACTGAAGTCACCAAGGACACCTATGAACTCTCCTCATCATCATAGATAGTTATTAAGTCGTGGAGGTAATTTGTTGTACTTGCTCTCCCTTATTTCATCGCTATCTCTGGCTGAGATGAAACGTCCCCTAGTGATATGGCTTGTGGCATTGTAACTTCAAGGTTATCTAACCCCGCGATTTCTTCAATTTGTATTAGCTATGGGCCACTTGGACCTACCTATCTCTCAAATGGGTTGTTGGTATGGACCCTTATCATTTCCATGAGGTTTGGGTCATTTTGCAACTGATCAATTACTAGTTGTGCATGTTCCATTAGGATCAATCCCATTTCCTGTGCCTCTAGTGTCATAATCAGTCGCCTATTCTGCACCTTTGTGGCCTCTACCGCTCTGATTTCTTCCCTGGCTCTAAGGGTCTCTTGAGATGAATGCTCTATATTTTCTGCCTGTTCATCCATGCTCATGGCCTTTAACCTGGTCATTTTCGGTTCGACCATCCTTTGCACCACCTCGTCCCAATCCTCGGCGTTCTCTGTAAAAAAAATTCTTCGAACTTGTAGTGAGTATACGACCAACATGACAACACCTGTGAATCATGTTACAGGACTAGGCCCTTTGGATCGTTCTTGCGAAATCTGCCTGTCGGGATTCTGTATTCAAGTTGGCTCATCCCTTCTTGTTTGGCTTGGGCGGTGTCCTTTACTAAGTAGAACCTACATGGAAAACATAGGGTATGAAATCCCGTTTATTTTCCTTGACCATGGTGGCATTGTAGCCCTGTAAGATGGTTTGATAAAATATTTCTCCTACTACAAGTCAGTCTGGGACATGAGCTGATAGGATATGTGGTGCTCTAGTGGCCCCAAACACCCTGATGTAGGTGGCATGATCATCCAAATACTAATGGCCTACCTTGGATATCATATTTTTGGCTACTGCCGATAGCCTTGGGCATTCCTTCTTAAAAAGAATAAAACAAATTCAGGTGATGAATTCATCGCAGAGGAGGGAGTAGGATTTCTTATACATTTTTTTACATAGCACATTGAAGTAGATGTGGACCGGGAGCTCTGCAACATGCTATCTCAAATTGATGCCCACAAAGATGTTTTAGGCACACATGACATCGAGCAAGTATGAAGCCATGTAAAATGTTGGTGCTTCCCCTTCTTTCAGTGCCTGGGCCTGCTACACATAGATTCTTAGTTGCTTGGAGATTATTGCTCCCTAGTTGAAGCTGCACCTGACGATCACAATTGTGTATGCCAAAGGCATCCATGCCTCTGAAAACCTAGAGAAATATTTTTCTCCGTACAATCGGCAGATGAGAGCCATCAAATAGATGTATGGATCCCTTAAGTTAGTTGTCCCATACCAACCAGTGCTCCGGTTGGTAAACTTATTGTCCTTCCTCCACCATGAGGCCATCACCCAGCTAGTTTCTTGGTGTTTGTATAAATTCACGATGAAGTATGTGTTTAGCCATGCCTCTGGGTCTTTGAGTTTGTAATACTCATGAACTTCTACCGGGAGGAAAACTTCGACACACCCACCATTTTCATCATTGATTAAACACTTATGTGTGTCTGTGTGGTCGATGAGACTCTTCAGGACTTCTATGCAGGGAAAAATGGGGGTTCTTCTTGCCACCATATGTAGATACGATCGTCGAATGTTCGGGAACACCTGGTCGTTGAGTGCCCTTACATATCGATCATTGTGTGGGACATATTCTGGGTACTCTTCTCGACTAATCCTATTAAAGAGACCCCCCCAATGTGGGAGAGCCATATTTGACCCTTTTCTTGCCTCTGTATCACCAAAGGATGGGGGTTGGACGAAAACCTTTTTTGTTGGTGTCTTCACGACAGGCTCTGGCCTAGGAGCATACTCCAATTTCTTTGTAGTTCCCACAAAAGAACCTTCACCCATCTCTGGTTCTTTTAGCTTTGGTGCTCTTGGAGAGCATCTGGTGGTTGGATTTCTCAACGGCATCGTTCCTGAAACTTACATACAAAAATTACAGCCATCAAATTTATAGACTCGGATACATACCTATGAAGCTTGTTAAAACCTGGTTATTTTGAAAATCCTGAGATTGATACAGCCTTTGAGTTGCTTGTCTTTCTCCTTCGGATGCTCCAAAATCCTCTTTTGTGCAGAATGATTTTGTTTACAATGACTCAAGAGATTTTAAACAGGAAAGATCTTACTGTGTCGCATCAACCATTCAATTCAGGTTATGAGTGAATTTTTAACAAATCTGCCACCGAATCTCTAGAACTTAAATTCATCGTGGGTTGATGGCAAAGGCATAGGTGGCAATGTGGTCTATCGGTGATTTTAAACGATTGTTTTGGTTGACGCACGAGGTAGAATCTAATGCGGGATCGAGTATTAATTAGCTCCTTAAATGCTCAAAATCCAATCATATCTAATGCTAAAACGTCCCATCCTGTCGCTCTCTTAGTGGGTGGATCAGGGATCGGGAGTGTGCTATGAACTTTTTCGTTGATAACCTCCTACAAATAGTTCTAATGTCAATCAATTTTATCGTACATTGCTGACACGACAATGCTTACTTAGAGTTGTGACTCAGACCTAGGGTGCCAAGGATAACTCAAGATAGCACTAGACTGTACGACCCTCTTACCTAGTAAAGACACGTGGCATTGAATACAGATGACTTAATTCACTTGTATTAATTGGGGTCGATATTTTCCTTAATTTATTTGTTCTAAAGAAAACCTTAGCTTGTCGATGTCGAAAAGTGCCTAGGATCGGTTATCAACGATAAACCTATCAAAGCGCTTTCGGATTGGCTCCCTTGAAAATGTCTCGATGCCGAAAACGCATTGGGGATCGACGATCGGGAATAACTTTTATCGCGGTTAGAATGTTTTCTACGATCCTTCTAGGTTTTCCCTGATTTCGATAAAGCGCGTCGGGCATCGACTATCAACGATGTCTTTCCATTCTTCGTTAAAGCTTGTCCCCCCCATATTTTACCGATTCCAAAGGGGAATCTACTATCAGCGATATCTTTATGTGCAAACCAAAACTTCCTTTTTTCAATGCCAATGGATATCGGTGCTCGACGACTGAGGCTTTCTGAGTGGTTCTTTTTCCTTCTTTAAATTCCTTCTGATGCCGACCCTGAGCGCGTTCGGTGAAGTTTTCGACTGTCAATTCTTTATTCAGGTGTTAAGGTATTTTTTTTCATGAAGTTTCATAAGTTCAAGAAAACCTGAATAGGTGATGAGATTCATGAAAATAAGCAAAGACAAAACATTTTCAAAAATTAAATCGAATCAGACAGTGCAGAAGATCAAGTGGTACCCAAAAAAAGTAAAATTTGACAGAGGCTTTTTTAGGGTGTGTTGAATGTTGAACACAATGATATATCTTAGTATGGATCAGAAAGTTAAGCATGTTGTCCCTAATTTCCAGCAATATATGACAATGTATATCAACAATTAAGATATTCAAATTAGCATGTAAAACATGATATAAATCAATAATATTATCAATGAGTATGACAATCAATTATGACTGAAAAATGACACTTTAAGGATGAATAAAGCAAGTTGTTATAAGATGTGTTTTCCGCAGAAAATTGCAACTTTATGGATGTAGCATTCATTCACTTTTGTAGGCAAATTACACCATCAAAACATGCCAACAATTAGCCCAAAATGTGTGTCCTAATCAGTAGAGTAAATGAGTAAAATTTAAGAGACAATCTAGGGTTAGTTTAGGATTTATTGTTAGTAGTTTATCTAGGTTAGATAAGCCCTAATGGTTGTAGGTTAGGGTTTGTAACATAAAGTAAAGTAGTGGGAGAGAGGGGACACCCTAGTAACGGAATACTCCTCTCAATGAGGCAAACTAACTTCAAGCAAGAGACCTTCTAAAAGATAAAAATTCACGTTTCCCAAGGCAATGATTTTATATCTCCAATGAAAAAAATATATGGCTAGTTCCTTTATTATTGGGTTAATGGAGTCAAATAAAGAAGGAGCTAGAGAAGCTACCTCCTTGGGGGTGTAATCCCTTTTACTTCCCAAGGCAAGTTTTCCTAGCTAGGGTTTAAGCTAAGAGGGTGTATTCCCTTATACTTCTCTTAGTAAACCGTTGTTTAAGCAATAAGATAAAGCATAAAATGATGAATAATATGGTGTGGGTGTATGCCCTTATACTTCTCGCCTATCTCCTAGCACAACAATCCTTGAATTGAAAAAAATGATAGCATAAAAGTAAAAGACCATACCAAAATAAAGAAAGATGCTAAAATAATCCACTATAAAAGCTAGAAAGCATTCATCCAAGGATATTGCCTCACTCCTCCATAAACCATTCATCAATATAGTCATAAACAAGAGCACAAGAGACAAATAGAGCCAAGTGTATTGAAAATTCCATACCAATACTTCTCACAATAAGGGAGAGTTATGTTAAAATGAGATCTTATGATCTCTTATTTAACAAATGTCACCAAGGTGACTTGTCCACAAATTAAGGGGTAAACCAAAAGATTAGGCGTAAACAACCCTAATCCTTTTCCCTTAACAAAGTAATATTAAACAATTCATTTAAAATTTCACTTTTTGCACAAATAAAACCCTAATTACACGGATGTCACCCCTTTAGGGGACGTTTTGGCACTAGGAGAAGGTCGTTGGTGATGTACGAGGGTAGTAAGGATTTCCAAAGGCACATGTCAAGCATCCAAATTTCTTCCTTCATGGTCAAAGCCTCAAAAACCTCAAAAACATCCAAGTGCCAATGCATACCATCTCACCACCATGCCTTAGCCCCCCAAACATGACGTCAATCTAAAAAAGAGGGCATTTTCCCCTCCTGGGAAAATTGTTTAGCAAGTGATGGATGGGATATGTCATCCAAGTCATCCTCAAGTCCTTCCAAGTCTGATATTTATCATCCATCATGTGGGCCCTTGGCATCCAACCCATGGGCTTGTAGCCCCATGGAATCCCAAGCTAGGCTTGTTCTCCCAAAATTGTCGAACAACTAGGTCCTACAAAGACAACTGAGCATGCCCTCCAAGGATCTCAAGTCATAACGTCATGATAAGTGAATCCAATCAATAAATAATGCATCTAAGAATTGCATCAAAGATCACTATATCAAACAATTAATTTCTCAAAGACACTATGCAACTTGTCAAGCTTGAATATGGGAGGGTTGACGAGGTGTCCTATTGGGTAGATCTTTCCCTAGGTCAAGGAGAGATTCCAAGATATCCCTCTCTAAGATATGTAAAGTGGATGAAGTGGTTGGGGTGAAGATTCAATGGGAATGGGTCCTAAATCCCTTGAGTTCAACAGCAAGAACCAAACCCGCCACTAAGGCCCAATTAGACTCTGCAGCATTTGATAGTGGAATGGTTCTCCAAATATTGTGATCTGGCTAATTAATCGATGGGATTTGTGTCTTCTTGTGAAGGCCTCTCCTTCAGTTTGGACTTTCTCTTTTTTGTATTTTCTTTTAGGTGGGACCGATATAAGGTACTAGTCGGTATAAACCAACTAGGTAACAAAACAAGAATAAGTTTAACTACTAGAGAAGAGGTTGAGCTTGGGATAACCTGCTACTCAAGCATGCAGATGACACTTTTATACCACATGTCTAGTACTAATATGTTAACCATGTGAGCATCCAATTACTATCTAAGACACTTAAGTATCAGAAAGAAAACACATATGTGATAGGTAATGGCAAGTAAAATAATTCACCTACTATAATAATCCATCACATAAAAACACAACGATTCATCTTCATCATTAAAGAAAAGAAATGTGAAACATTGCATTAGATAACTTAACAACAGATTCAATAACTCTTACTTGTTACAACATCTATTCATGAAACAGGATATGAAATAGTTCTTCTCCATGTCCACTCATACGTGCATTTGATGAAAATATCACTTGTCTTTGGTCCAGAAGGACTTCTCTATTACAAGTAGCTCCAAAATAATTCTTAACAAACTAGAAAAAGGGAGTTTCTTGCAAAAACAATCGACCTTTGACTAATTGGTTGATACTCTTATTTATAACATAAAATTCAACTGAAAATAATGGCTAAGTGTAGTTAAGTAAAAAAAAAACTCCCCACATAGCGTTCTATCCTAACAATTTTCTAATAGTCATCTTAAGATATCACTTTGAATGGGTGAGTTTTCTCATACTTAGACCAACTGATGAACAACTCCTTGCAGGTGTTGCTGTATGGGAACATGTGTTGTTCCATCGGGGTTGCGTAAACTTCTCTTATTTCTATCGCATGAACCTGATACTTAACTAGACTTGCACTCAACTGTTGCAACATAGCTTGAGCTCTAATCGCGTGTTCCATAAATTGTTGCACCTGTCCTGGCGTTGTTTTGGTCACCTTTGTTAGTCTTTCGGCCCATGAAGAATCTTACTTGGTGCATGATTCAACTATGTCACATAAGTCGACAAAGTCATCGGGTGTGTCGAACTCGGGAGTCTGATATCTTTCATCAATTGATTAATCTTTGTCCATTGTTTCTTGCACTTGACCCACTTCTCTTGAATTTCTTGGTGGGGTTCTCGAGACATTTTTGCCCAATACTCAGCTGAATTCTTTATGTGATCAAGACTTCTTTCATTCAACACTCGAATTCCGTGTTATTCTTTATCTCGACCCTGTTGGACCGCACCAATGTAGTCAACTCTTTCCACAGCTTGTTGCACCTTTTCATACCACAGCTCCATATCATTGCATATTGTGAGTGTCGTGAGGGTGTCCTCCTATAGTTCAGGGATTCTTGCGGTGAATAAGTGTTGCTCGTCTGTGAATTTTCTATAGGCCTCTTGGAACTCACTCCTTAAGTATAATGTGGCATCTGTGGTGTCCTAATAATACTCATCCAGGTGGCACAAATGTTCCAGTTCTTTCAGGGTGACGACCAACTCCTTCTCATCCTTTTTATCTCTGTCTAGGATGGCGTTCGAGATCGCTCTCCCTACACCGATAAGTTCGGATGTTCTGGCATTTTTTGTGTTTATCAAATCTTCCTCTATACTGGTGAGGATGGAGAAATCCAACATAATCCTCATTTTCTTGGTGTTCCGTTGGACAATAGCCTTCCTCTTCCGATCATAGGCGATCACATATATATCGGCTACTTCTTCCACCGGTTCAGGAATCTGTTTATCCCCCCATGTGAGTGTATTTCCATGACCTATGACAGTGTACACTTGTTCGAGGTTATTTTCTTGGACTTCCCCGTTCTGATCGGAAGGGCCGACTTCTGTTTGTCATTCATCGAGTTTTTGAGTATTGATTGAAATAAATGTGTTGGGGATAGAATCGATACTTACTTGTCTATCAGCTATTGAGACACTGACTTCCTGTTGTGGGGTTCTTTCTTCTGGCTCACCCGACGTCAGCTCATCTCTAGGACTATCTGGTTGGGTAGCCGACACATCAGGAAACTTAGTATCTGGGACACTTTCAGCTTCCTTTTCTTTTTGCATGACCTCCTAGGTTTGGACGTCAGAGAAAGGAGAAGATGTCTTCTTAGGTCCCTTTTCTTCTTCGACATGCACCAGAGACCCGCGAGATACTTCCTGGCTCTCATCATCATCATATATTTTAATTATCTCGTGGAGGGCGTCTGGTACACTTGTTTCTACTGATACCCCGACTGCCTTCGGTTGCGTTGCAATACCTGTCGGTGATCCGGTCGGCAGCGTTTTGGATTCAGGGTCATCTAACCCATTAATGTTATTAAGGTCTATGAATTCAGGGTCTCTTAGTCCCATCTGGCTTTCTTCTAGGCTATTGGTCGGAAGCCTTGGCATCTCGATGAGGTCCGGGTTATCTCGCATCTGATTCATCATCCATTGAGCTTATTCATACATGAGTAACCCTCTCTCCTGTGCATCCTGAGCCTCGGGGGAAATATTATCCTGTGTTAGGGTCACCTGAGAAATATCTATTGTTTCGGCTGCTTCCTGGGGAGATTTTGCTGTCTCAACCGCTATTATTTCCTCTCTGGCCCAGAGGGCTCCTTGAGCTTGTTGTTCTAGGGCTACCACTTGTTCATCTAGGATCGTGGCTTTGAATCTGGTCATTCTAGGATCAACCATCCTTTCCACAACTTCATCCCAATTCTATGTGTTTTCTGTTAAAATCTCATCTTCAAACATGTCATGGGCATATGGCCAGTAGGACGATACTTACGACACATGCTTTTGGACTAGACCCTTTGGTTCGTGCTTGCGAAAATGGCCAGTATGGAATCATAACTCTAATTTTATTAACCCTTCCTTCTTGGCTTGAGCAGTGTTGTTTACCATGTAGAAACCTATATGGAATCCATAAGGTATGAATGCCTGCTTCTTATCTTTTACTAGAGTAGCATTGTAACCTTGTAGGATGGTCTGGTAGAAAATTTCTCCTACTACTAGTTGATCAGGGACATACACAGGCAATAGGTGTGGCACTCTGGTGGCTTCAAAAACCCTGATGTAGGTATCACACTCATCCAAATAGCAGTGACCAACCTTTGATATCATCTTCTTGGCCGTGACCGACAATCTGAGACACTCTTTCTTGAAAATCATAAAATGAATGCGCGTGATCAATTGATCACATATGAGAGGGTAGGATTTATTGTACCTGCTCTCCCACAAGATGTCAAAATACACATGGACCGGGAGTTCTGAGGTGTGCCAGCTCAAGCTAATTCTGGAAAAGAAATTTCTGGCACAAATGGCATCCAATAGATAAGAAGCCATGTGGAAGGATGTAGCCTCTCCCTCTTTCGGTGTCTGACCTTGTTGTATGCAAGTGCTCAGATGTTTGGAGATGATGGCACCCCAATTAAAACCTCTTCTGAAAATAGCTATAGTATAAGCTAGAGGCACCCAAGCCTCTGAAAACCTGGAGAAATTTTTCTCCCCATGAAACCGGTAGAGGAGGGCCATTAAATAGATATACGGCTCCTTTAGGTTGGTCATTGGGTACCAGTCGGAGGTCTGATTGGTGTATTTTTTTATCCTCTATCCACCACGAATCCATTACCCGAATGGTGTCATGTTTCTCATGGAATATTATGACAAAGTCGTTGTTCAGTCATTCCTCTAGGTCTCTAAGCTTGTAGTAATTATGCATCTCCACCGAAAGGAAAACCCCGACACACTCACCATTGTCATCGTTAATCAGACATCTTTGTCTGTCTGTTTGGTCAATAAGCCACTTCATGAGTTCTATGCAGGGGAATACTGGAGTTTTTCTCGCTACCATGTGCAGGTATGACCTTCAGATATTTGAGAAAACTTCATTGTCAAGTTTCCTCACATCAGGGTCATTGTGCGGGGTATATTCATGGAATTCTTCCCGCTTGATCTTTTGGAAAAATTCTCCCCAATGCAGGAGTACCGCCTTGGTCCCTATGCTAGCCTCTTTTTCTCCAAAGGCCAAAGGTTGAATGAAAGCCTCCTTGGTGGATGTCTTGATTACGGGCACCAGCTTTGGAGAAAATTCCAATTGTTTTGCAACTGCTTGGGAAGAGCCTTCTCCTACATCTAATTCCTTTAGCTTCAGTGCTCTTGGATATTTCCTGGTGGTTGGTTTCTTTGGAGGCATTGTTTCTACCATCAGAATTAATCCTTTAGGCATGCACACAGAGTAACGTCGGATAAAAATGAATGAATTGAAGCATAAAAATCCATAGACTAGTACATAGTTGTAAGGCTTGATAAACCTATTGTTTAATACTCACTGTACCTTGGAAAATTCCTCCAGATTGCTCGTCTTGCTCCTCTGGATGCTCTGGACTTCTTTGTGCATGATGATCTTGTTTATGAACTGCTCGAAAGAATTTAAACGGAGAAGAAGTTATCGTGTCATATCGACTAGTTAACTCGGGTTATGAGTGGAAATCAAACAAGATCTATCGTCGTATCCCTGCAATTCAATTCGTCATGGGTTGATGGTGGAGGTGCAGAGGGTAATGTGCTCTATTAGCAATTTCAAATGGATCATTTGATCCCTACACAAATTAATAACTAATGCGGGATTTGGAATTAATTAATTCTTTAAATGCTTTGGATCCATCGTATCTTAGAGTTAAAACGTCCCATCACGTCACTTTCTTAGTGAACATATCGGGAATCGGTGATACTTGGTGAATTTTCTCGTTGGCATCCTCCTGATAAAACTTGTCGACGCCGATTTATTTCATCATATGGCATTGATGCAACAATATTGATCTGAGGTGTGAATTGGGTCTGGGGAACCAATGATGCCTCAGGAGAAAACTAGATCGTATGTTTAACCACTCGGGCAATGACATATGGCAGATGAGGACAAGTGGTTTGATCATGTATCTCAGTCAAAGTTGGGGTTTTCGACAGGAGACATGTGTTAAAATAAACTTTGGATTTTCGGTGTCGAAAGGTATTGGGGATTGATGATCGGGGATTGACTTATTACGTTCTCTATGGGCTATCTTTCTAAAAAAAGTCGATGCCGAAAGTTATCGAGGATCGACTATCGGCACAATCTTCATTTCTTTGTTAAAGCTTACTTTTTTAGCCTTTTGTCGATGCCGAAGGGATCGGTCATCGGTGATATCCTTGTGTGACTCCTATCACGGAAGAAAAATTCCTTTTGCTGACACCGATGAGGATCAGTGCTTGATGACTCCAGTTTTCTCGAGTGATTTTCTTTCATCCTTAATTCTTCCTGATGTTGAATATTTGAGCGCGTCGGGGAAAAGTTTTGGCTGTCGATTATTTTAATTAAATGTTATTCTTTTCCTTTAAGGTATGGGTTTTCACACGTTCAAGCAAACTTTGAGAGGATTAAATGAGAAACAAAACGATAAGCAAAGGAAACATTTTTCACAATGAAGACGATCAGATAGTGCAGAAGATCAAGTGGTACCCAAAAAGTAAAATTTGATATAGGCTTTTAAGGGTGTGTTAAGTGCTCAACAAATGACGACTTATTGAACAAAAGCAGAATCTTTGTTCCTCCTTCATTCTCGGCTGATACAAAAGCTGGTGGAGAACTTACTAGTTTTAAACCAGAGCTTCTTTTCACCTTGCATTTGAAATTCTCTGGTTGACACTTCTGGATCTGCCTCTGGGGATTTTAACCTTTATTCCTCCTTCGTTTCCTGTAACCCTGACTCATGCCCTCTTTTACAAATTCTAGTAAAGTATTCACTAGAATGGAGCCTTTAGTTACCTTTACTCATTTGCTATGGTGTTTCTCTGCTGCCAGCGAGCGTCCATAGCCCCAACAGAGCCACCCCGACATCACAGACCTTGCTCCGCTGCCAGTGAGCATCCATAGCCCCGACAATGATATGTGCATGCCCTCTCCTACTTTCCACTCATTTGATAAAGTCAATTTTATTTTGGCAGAATGACTTGAGCGAGTGTGAGAGGTTGACGTCTGTTATTTTGCAAGATTAGATGGTTAAGGTGAAACTTACTAGCTCTGTCTTTGAGGTGCGTGTAGTCCATTTTCAACTTACCGACTTTCCCTTAATGTCTCACCAAGCCACTAAGCAGATCCTTCTGACATTTATCCAAAGTTGTTCATTTGCGCAGGTTAGATAGAGAGACCCTCGAAACAATTGCAGGTTCTTCAACACTTCTTGTGTTGTATGTGAGCGATGAGTTAGGAACAGAGTTCGCTATGTCGCATGATTTGAGGTCAACCATTGTCTTGATAAACACAACTTTCAAAAGTGCCAAAATAAAACCAAAAGAAAACAAAAAGCATTTTGAAATCAACATAGCTGAAACAAAATCATGAAGACAAGCACAACAAAATAATTTGTTTTTTTTTAATGGAAATACTATTTTAGGGATTGGCCATTCACTGGGAGGGCATCAGGTTCCCCCCTCAGATTCTGTAACTGATAAGTGAATGCCCCAATCTTCTCAACCACCTAAAAAGGTCCGAGACATAGATTCTGAAACTTAGAATGTTTGTCTTTAGGCTCGTTTTCTCTGTCCCATTTTAGGACTAAGTCTCCTACTTCAAAATTCTTCTCTTTAGCCTTATGCTTGTCAAACCATATTTTAACTATCTGCTGGTGGTCTATGAATTTCGACTTGGATTTTTCACTTTCTTCTTCTATCATGAGAAGAGTGTCAATTATTTGTTGTATAACCGATGAAGGCTCCCCTCTAGAATCTTGGGCAAGTTGAAGAGATGGAAGATAAAGCCTGTTTGGGAGAATAGCTTCTTGTATGTATACTAGAAAGTATGTGGAATTTCCTATAGCTTCTTTGGGTGTGACCTTATCGACCCATAAAGAGTTATGAAGTAGGTTATGCCAATTTCTCTGGTTGTCTACAACTATTTTCTTCAATATTCTCACCAGGTTCTTATTAGTTGGTTTTGCCACTCTGTTTCCCTGTGGATAATAATTTGCCAAGTATCTAATTATGATTCCTTTGTCTAGGGAAAACTTTGTTAACAAAGTGGAAGAGAAGTAAGTTGTGTTATCAAACACAAGAACATAGGGGACATTGAACCTCGTTGTTAGATGTTGTTCTATGAACTAGATCACCACCTTCTCATTTACATGAGTCAAAGGGATGACCTCTGCCCATTTCGTGAATTGATCGATGGTAGTAAGAATGTACTTATGTTGTTTTGAATAACTTGGTGTAATTTCCCCTATGATATCTAACCCTCATTGCTCAAAAGGCCTAGAAATAGTTACAAGTTGGAGTGGGACTGTTGCTCTATTTTCTCTCCCGATGCTTATCTGACAAACTTTATAGTTTCTAGCGTATGTGTGAGCATATTTGAACAAAGTGGGCCAATAATAACCATATCTCAATATCTTATGAGCGGTAATGTCTCCCGCAAAATGTCCACCTGCAGGGCCATCATGGAGTTCCTTCAAAACTTTATCTGCATCTCTACATTTGAGGCATCTCAAAAGTACCCCATCATAATTAACCCAGAAAATTACCAAATTTATGAGGTGATCTTGTGCAAACTTTAACCTGAGGGCTCTCCTTTCCTTGGGGTTTAGGTCTTCTGGGAAAGTCCCATGATGCAGGAGATAAGTCAGTTTCTCATACCAAGACTCTTGTCCTGGGGAAAGATATGAATCTTCACCACACCATAATGCCATTTCATTTTCCCATCCAGGATCTTCATTTACTTGGTCTTGAGCTTCAACCGCCAGTTTGCATAACCCTTGTCCTTTGACTAGCTTGGTAGGTTTTATGTCCAGATCAAATTCTTGAACTACTTCCATCCAATTTCCTCTTCTTTCCCCCACATCCTGTTGAGTAAATAGAGATCGGATCGCGGGGTGAGGTACGATTACTTTGGTATGGTTCTTAAGGATGTAAGATATGAAATGCTTTACTACTTTGTAGACTGCATAAGCCTGTTTATCTATAGTAGGATAGTTCATTTCCTCCCCTTGGAGGTTAGTGCTCATGAATGACACCGAAGCCTCATTGTTGTCATCATCCTTCTGAGTCAAAACTGTGACTAACGATTGATCGGAGGCAAAGGTATAGAATAAAAAATCCTTGTTGAAATCGGGACTCCGCAATACAGGGGCTTGGGATATAGAAGTATTGATATCGTTCAAGGCTTTCTTTCGTTCATCATCCCACTTAAATTTGACATCCTTAAAAATCATATTTTGTAAGGGTTTGATATTTTCCACGAAATTGGGAGTGAACTTCCTCACGAAATTGATTTTTCCAAAAACTGACTACATAGATTTCTTATTATGAGGTAATGGAAGTTGAGATATATCCTTAACTCTTTCTAGATCTATGCAAATGCTTTCCTGGGATATAATGTGGCCTAGTAGCTTACCTTCCTCGACGTTGAAAATAGTTTTCTTAGGATTTAAGGATATATCGTATTTCCTACACCTTTCAAAAATCTGGGTTAAGTGTTGGATGTGATCTTCTCTATTTACTACACACTTGTTGATTAGTCCCCGAAAATATACGTCCATGGCCCTATGGAAGATCGCTCCTGAATTAATTAACCCAAAGGGAATGCATTTATAAGCAAAAGTTCCCCACTTAGTTCGAAAGGTAGTTTTTAAATGGTCTTCCTCTGAAACCAGAAACTAGTTGTAACCTGAGAAACTGTCTAGTAGAGAGAAGATTTCAGAGTCAGACACAATCTGCAAGAGTTGTTCCATTGGTGGGACTGGGTAGTTGTCTTTTTCTGAAGCTCTGTTGAGGTTTCTGAAATCTACGCATAAGCGAATCTCCCTAAACTTCTTCCTTATCGGGACTAAATTTTCTACCCATGAAGAATGTCTAACCTGGAATATAATTTTGGCATCTAATAGTTTTCTTAACTCCTGACATATGAGAGGCTCGAGGAAAGGGCGATACTTTCGGAGCTTCTGTTGGAAGGGTTTCACTTCAGGTCTTAATGGGATAGTATGTTGAATGATGCAGGTATCATAATTTTTTAGATCTCGGTAGGACCACGCAAAGACATCTTGATACTACCTGAAAAGTTTGAGATGGGCCTTCCTTTCCTCTTTGGATATCGTCTTACCGAGATTTACGTTTTTTTGGTTTTCTAGAGTTCCAAGATTTATAGTTTCATGCATGGGACAGGAACTATCGGTCTTCACATTTTTGGATCCTTTAAATCGTTCCTTCAGATCAAAAAGGTTTTCTAAGTTGGATATCCCTTTCGGTATCGTATGAGACTTTGACTTGTCGATCGATTGATCTGTATGAAGGGCGTTTTTCGTTGATTGTTCCTAGAATACTTCGTCGTCAATAGCTAAGTCCTTAAAATTATATTGGTTAGTCAGAAATTTTATGATATATTCATCCCCTTCAAAGACCTTCCAATTAGAAATGTTGTTAGGCACTGATGGTTTGTAGAGTAACTCCACAGTGAACTAGGAGGCTTCATAATCCTGTAGAGGTGACAATTTTGAAGCAACTGTAGCCAGGGAATCATCAATTATATTCTTTTCTCTAGGGATCGTTGTAATATTGAAATCTTCAAAATGCTCTATTAACCTATGCACTTCATGTTGATAATTATTTAGGTGCAGGGAGTTGCAATGTATAGTATTCCTTACTTGTCTAAAGATAATTTCATAATCCCCGAAAACCTTTAATTCTTTGACATTTAAGTCTATGGCTTTCTTTAATCCTTGTACTAGCACTTCATACTTGGCGGTGTTGTTGGTGCAATCGAATTCTAGTCTACAATATAGGAGATGATGTTTACCCTTTGGATCCATGAGAATGCACCCTGACTCTCGACCCTTCCAGTGATTTAGATCCATCAAAGTATATGGTCCAAATTTGTGAGCATGGATTATCTGTTTCCCCTTTCTTATCGCTTTTTGGCTTACTTATTTGTTCCGTGATTTCTAGCACAGGTTCTTGACAGAAGATAATTTCTTCTTTTGGTGTCAGCAATTATTCTTGAAACACCATTTCAGAATTATGAGTGAGAGGGACATCAGATGAAAAAGGGAAGAAGTTCCCGAAGTAGGAATCATAGGAATAATTGCCTAGCACAAGGAAATATGTCGATGATGGATCATTTGGGGTTTCTAGGTCAGTGACAGTATTCTTCAGATACCTTTCTCTATCAATCCTGGTCATATTCTTGTGCCCTTTTAGTGGTAGTGAAAGGTGTGCCCAGTCGGTACTAAAGTATCCATTTAACTTCTCAGACCAATCTTGGCTTAACAATAATCCATAAGCCTTTGGGATGTCTACTATAATGATGTCAATCATTTGTACGAACTTAGGATGCATGGCTATTCTCATCATTACATCTTTGATTTCTCCCATGACCTTAACCTGGGTTATGTCTAGTTGTATTACATGTTTATCACTCTTGAGAGGAACTACGTTTAGTTATTTTACAGATAGACAAAGGCATAAAGTTAGATGATGCTCTGGAATCGACCAAACAATTATGGAGGTTCTTGTTTGTTAGCACTAGGAATCACCCTTAGATTGCATGGAAGGTAATCCCAGTACCCATCAGGGTATGTGTAAATGTAAATGAGTTTTTAAGGGGTCAAATGGATAAGACTCAAGATGATAATGTTCTAACTCAGAAATCTAGGCTAGCAGGTACGAGCAATCGAGGTCTTGACTAACTTCAATTAGTAAGTGGAAGTAAAGGTGAACAAAGGGAAGACTTTGGTGAGAAGTATGTAAAGGTTGCTATAAACATCAGGTCTTCAAGCAACCTAAGGAAGAAAAACTCTAACACAAGATCTTCTTGAGTTCAAAGTTAAAGGACACTAAAGAAACATCATAATAATATTATAATTAAACATTCATCATAATATCATCACAACAATCCATGTGAATCATTCAAGCGTTAATACTTCAGCATCATAGGCAAATAAGCTGGAATAAGAAAGCTCATTTCTATTAACCAAGATATCTCAAATCAAGTACATAACCAATTCATAGTAACTTCATCAAAATATTACAGCATAAGGGAGCCTAGCTCAACCATCTGAACCTACTAAAGTATTTAGACTATCTATTTATAACAAAAGGGAAGGCAACAACTGGAGGTGTGAGTTGGCCTTCTTCCCATGAAAATCTCCAAGCAGTTATTACATCTAACAACTGTGCTATAAAAGGGGAAAATGTTGGTCATTGATCCAACCAATCTTTGAACTGACTTGATCTTCCTTTGATGCACAACTCCTTGCCTGTCAATTGTCTTTCAGGGTGCATGCAATTGTCATCATGTTGCCAGCAGCTATCTCTGCAATTCTCCACATCATCAGTTATTCATAAAGATGCTAATTCGACTTCCCTTGATTCCTGGTAACTATTGGTAGCATCATTTCGTAGCGCTCTGAGTAGGGAGCCTTTGTAGCACCTTTACCAAATTTCTTGTGATTCTATAGCACAACCTCTAAAATAGCAAGTCAAATGAGTAGTGCCAAGCCTGTGTGTTTTCCGTGCAAATGTCAGCCTCTGTCAAAATTTTGGTAGCACCTTCCTATGTGTCTTTGTCAAACTTTTGGTAGTGCCTGCCTGTATAATTTATTCTCTGTTAAAATTTTGGTAGCACCATCATAATTCATAGCACCTTCACTTTAACGTTGACATATTTGGTATCAACCTCGGGCATTATCAATGCCATTAGTCTCAGGTGATTTAATAGCGTTATAGGTAGCAGACTGATGAAACATGAAAAATAGACTATTCCATAACGCCATGGCTCTATGGAATGTCTGTGCTACTACTGTTGAA
>ML818647.1:45443-74684 GCA_009831015.1 Picea engelmannii | reverse complement strand
ATGCAGAACAAAAATATTCAAGATGAAGAAAAAGATGGATACTCAAATATAGTAGATGAGATGCAGGTAACTACAAGTTGCTCCAGTACTGGTCTTATAGATGCAAAGGGAGCAGGGTGATCCAGTATGAAGACAAAAAGAAAGAAATATTCGAACTCAAGAAGGCACCCAGGATATTACAAAAGAAAACTTCAAGGATGATGATTAGAAGATATTAGCTTGGTGCAAGAGGGAGCCATGTCTCCGAGTTTGAAATGAAGGATTGTGATTTGATGCAATTAGAAAAGCAGATGGATGGTTCCCAGATATTTTGATCGAGATGAAAGCTATCCAGTAGATGGATGGTGCCCAGCAGATGGGTAGCATAGTATTATACCATGGAAAGGTTTTGGACCACAAGAGATTTTTTTATATCCCATAGCTAGACCTTCGTAGAGAAGGAGAAAAAGAAAAGACCTTCATAGAGAAGGAAAGAGAAATCCCAAAGGTAGACATTCATAGAGAAGGAAAAGAGAAGAGACCTTCATAGAGAAGGGGAATGAGAAATTTGCCAAGGTTGGCCTCTGTCTAAGTGTTTAGTTTTGGATACTCTGGGGACATGCAAGAATACCCTCGTAGAGAGGGGTGTGACCACCCTCATAGAGAGGAATGTGGATGTTTCTCCAAGGGGAAGTGGATAGATACTCTCCTCTAGCCAAGGATTGAGTAGCCTGGAACACAAACCTTGACCATGTGGAATGGTTACTTGTCTCTTGAGGTTTATGTTGTGATCCTACATGGATCATGGAAAGGGAGTCTAGTCTTGCCCAAGCTAGCATATTAGCTTCTCTAGTTCATGTGGGATGACTAGGAGTGAAGCTATGATAGTAGTCCTCCGCAGTGGATGGGTGAGATAGATGACTACAAGAGAAGGGAGAACATAAAAGGAATGGCAAAACTCATAGAATATATTTTGTGTGAAGATAAGATATCTTTTGTGTGAAGATAATAAAGAAGTATCTTCTACGTGAAGATGAAAGAAAGAAATAGTATCTTCTGCGTGAAGATAAAGAGAACAAAACATCTGATGATTTATAGTTATGCCAGTCGGTGATCATGATGCCAGATGACCAAGTGGATGCCTCTAGTTATCCAGTTGATGATGGTTCCCAGTTGATGATGTTATCCAATGGATGTTGCTACCTAGTTGATGTCGACATCCAGTACCTGTCAAAAGATAAAGAATATCCTTCTTGTTAAGAGGGAGTGTTAAAATATTGTGTAACTACAAAGAATATTCTTATCCACTTTTGTGGATAAAGATAAAATATATTTATTATTGATTAGATCAATCCCCTTTTGTGGATTGATAATGTTGGGCATTGTAATTGACTATATCCCCTTTTGTGGATTGGTCAAACCCTAATTGTAATAGGATAAATAAGAAGTCGGCCCCAGTATATATTAAAGAGGCCCCATAATATATTAAAGGTGGTTATAACCACCCAAAAGAAGAATCCGTCCCTGCCAGTGAAGAGACACTTCCACACATGCCAGAATTGTATAAATAAGAGAGGCCAATGCCTCATTTATACACACACTCATCTCACTCATCTAGTGCGCAAGTATTGAAGGAAGCTGCAGTTACCAGTTGTCGGAAGAAGGAAGAGAGAGAGAAGCGCATCCTTGGGAGAGGAATTTCTGTGTTGTTTGGTTCATTATTGTGGCATTGTATTGGATATCTATATTAAGGAAGTTTTGCTAGGTTTTCTTCCCCTTGAGGGTTTCCCAGGATAAATGTTTTTGTACTCTTGTGATTGTGTTTCTCTTAGTGATCATGTCTATGCTATTGTTATCTAGTAAATAGAAAGGTAACCTAATAATAGCTTAAACTTCAACACATTTCACCCTTTGTAATATATGCTCCATCTTGGGCAAATGATAATTATCCTTTTTATAGCTTCTTTTCAGATTTTGGAAATCAACACAAAGTCTGATTTCTCCATTATTTTTTCTCACTGGGAACAAGTTGGCCACCCATTCAAAAAACCTCAAAGGAATAATAATTTTAGCATCTAAAATATTTTTCACCTCTTTTTCCATCACAGACAACAACATAGGATTTATTTGCCTCAACTTTTGCCTGAGAGGTTTGGTCTCTTCCTTTAATGGGATCTTGTGCTCTATAATGCATGTGTCATAAGTTTTGAGATCTTCATAAGTCCAAGAAAACACATCAGAAAATTATTTTAACATCTCAGTATATTCATCCCTCTGCTCCCTTGATAGGTTGCTTGACAACTTGACATATTTTGGATCCTTTTATGTACCCACATTGCACTCAGTTATATCAGCATCATCAGTTGACACTTTCCCCTTTACTACCACATCATTTTTGTCAAATAATCTTTCCAAAGGAACTAATCCTTTTGGAATGTGGTTTCTAGGTAACTGCACAATATGATGATTAGAAATTTTATTAAGGAAAACATCAGCATGAGGATTATTTTCAGAGTCATGATCCTGATCAATGTGTAATGCAAAAAACTCATCAACAGTCTCGAGGAATTTTTTAATTTCAAGATCATCTTCAAACACCTTCCAATGCTTTACATTGTCTGGTATAGAAGGTCTACATTTGAATTCTACATCATACTTGAGTTTAGGTGGTAAGGGGCCTATGAAATTGCTTTCTTCTACAACCAAAGAATCAGCCATGGTATTCTCTTTTCTTGGAATAAATGAAATGTTAAAATCTGAGAAAAAACTACCCACTAAGTCCCAACACTTCATTTCTATAAGTTATGAGCCTAGGATGCTTAGTTTGATAAATATTTTTTATCTGATGGATGATCAATTCAACATCCCAAAATACTAATAGCTCTTCAATCCCCATGTCTTTGGCAGCCCTCAATCCCAAGACAAGAGCTTCATACTCTACCACATTATTAGTAGTTTCAAATTCTAGTTTGTATGAAAAAGATATAGTCTCTTGAGCAGGTGAGACAAAGACCACTCTAACACCAGCACCTTCCCTAGAAGAGGCTCCATCAAAGAACATCTTCCAAAAATAGGTGGTTATAGAAGGCTCTTCAAAATAGGTAACGGACTATTTTCTGATTTCAAGAGGAGTTTCAGGAGCATCAGTGAGCTGCAAAATGTTGGATTCCAAATCAGTATCAATAGAAAAAATAGGATGATTAGTGGGGTTTGCTTCATCACTAATAACATAATCCAACTGAGCTTCCCTGTAAAGTCTTCTATGCTCCCCCCCAAACAAAGGAATGGTAGCATATGATAGGTCCATCTGCAAGGTTCCCCCAAGTCTTTTTATCCAAGATATTGACAAGAGCATGCCAAACTTGGGGGTAACATCAGCTACCATGATATCCATCATTACACTTTTCATGGGTAGCTAAAACAAAGTCACAACCAATCCTTAATGACCCCCAGGCATTTCAATTTCCTAGAGTCAAAAGAATACAATTCATGGTAGGTATTTGTGATTTCTAATCCAAGGTCATCCATAACAGTTTTGGGCATGAGGTTGTGGGATGCCCCTGAGTCCATCAAACAATTATGCAACACCTTATCATGTATGTTCAATGATGTATAGAAGGGGGGGGATGAATCATCTCTATATTCTATCAAAGGACCTAAGATAACTGTTGGTTTTTCATCTTGCAGATTTACTGAATCAGTGGCACTTGGAGAATATTTAGGTTGGAACATTTTGGAGAGATATTTTTTAAATTCTTCATTTTTTATCAATTCCAAAAAAGGTATAGGGATCTTAATTTTTTGGATCTCATTCTCAAAACTGAAAGGAGGGGAGGATTTCAGGATCTCTTTGGCTTCAGGGGTAGGATTTCTAATCAATACTCGGGGGCTTTCAGTCTCTTTTTCTTTGCTTCCAACTATCCCAGCCTTAGCAGAATTTTTCTTTTGGGTTGGCTGATCAGAAGCATCGGTCTTTTCTTCATTCTTTTTGGATATGAGATTATATATATGAGGCATTTCTTTTGCTTTCTCTCCCTTACTTAATTCATTTATTTGAATGTCCATCAAGGATTACTCATATGCAGATTGAGTCAAGTGAGGAGATGGTGAGGTGTCACCCAAGCAATGAATCTTAGGATCATCTTCTTCCTCCTCTCCTTCTTCATCAACAACAAGGTTGTTCTGTAAAGGAGTTTGTATCTTCTTATCATCCCTATCTCTGTTTCTAGGATCTCTTGGAAGGATCTAGGGAGTATTATTTGGTCTCCTGAAGTTACCTCTATTATCAACATTTTGAGTATTTCTATAGGTTTGTTTTCCTTCCATTTTTAACTTCTCAATCTCAATAGAAAGGGATTTTACTAATTTGGTAAGTTCATTTAGTTGAGAAAGGACAATAGGGGAGTTAGAAGTTGAAGCTTCAACTCTGTTTTTTATCCTGTCCCTATCAGATTTCCCCCTGATTTTATCAGATGCCACTATGTTGGATTCTACCTCCAAGGCTGCATCTTGCATATGAGCTAAGGAAACTGATCTTCTTTCTCTCAGTAGAAAGAAAAACTCGAGGTCAAAGGCACTGGCATAAGTAATTTTTGCAAAGGTTTCTGTAGGTTTTATCTTAGCAAGAATCTTATTGTACATTTTGTTGAATCTTTTAAAGAAGTCAGAGACAGGCTCTCCCTCTTTCCTCTTTAGGGATACAAATTTTTTGATATAATACAAAAAGTCCTTTTTGTCTCCCTAGTGTCTCAAAAAGGAATTGTCTAATGCCTCAATCCCAGTAATGGATCCAAGGTCCAAACCCCTAAACCACTTCCTAGCCTCACCAAAAATTCTTTGGACAAAGACTCTCATCCACACATCCTCATTTTCAATATTTTGATTGTCTGCATAACTGTAGAAGGCAACAAGGTGTTCTGTAGCAGTTATATCTTCTTCTCCTGTGAATTTGGGCATGTATTTTAAATAATCTCCAATAGGGAGAGCATTTACTGGATGAGGTAAGACAAGAGGGGCATATCTTGCAGCCACTATGGCATCCATCCTATTTGCAGGGGGGTTAGCACCTGCCATTGGATTTTGGACTCTTGGTGAACAAGGAGGAGAAGGAGACTTGACTGTATGCAGCTTAGGAGAAAAAGGAAAGTATGAAGGGGGAATTTTAGTTTTCACGGCAGAAGGTTGAGTCTTGGAAGAAGATGGTAAAGTTTGTAAAGGGGATGAGGTTTCCTCTTCTTTGGCTGCAGAAATGTTTATAGGAGGAGGAGTAGCAAAGCCTAAAGTAGGAAAATCTTCAAGACTCTCAAGACTAAACCACTTTACAATGCTAGGGGAAGAAAAAATTTCAATGTTTTCTTCTTTTAAATGAGCCTCAAAAGAGGAGTATTCAATAGGAAAGTTTTCAAAATCAATATTCTTAGATACTTCAGCAAAAGGTAAAGAAGGATTACTTGACATAACAACTGGTGTATTAAGAGTGGAATCAGGCAACTAACCAGAAGCACTTGTAGCAGCAATAGAAAAACTTTCTTGAGAAGCTTTTCCCTTCTTGATTATGTTCTCTGGGTCAACTTCACGTGGAACCAAAGGTAGTTTTGGATTTGATCTCATATGTCTACCTTTAGGCGCCAGAGCTTAAACAATGGAGTCACCAGGTGCAAGTCGCAATATTTAAGATACTAAGTTCCAATGCACCTTCAAAACTAGTAATATTTGTCATTCAAACCCAAGGAAATGTCTTCAATTCATTCCCCGACAACGACGCCAATAATGTTAGCACTAGGAATCACCCTCAGATTGCATGGAAGGTAAGCCCAGTACCCATCAGGTTATGTGTAAATGTAAATGAGTTTTTAAGGGGTCAAATGGATCAGACTCAAGATGATAATGTTCTAACTCAGAAATATGGGCTAGTAGGTATGAGCAATTGAGGTCTTGAATAACTTCAATCAGTAAGTGGAAGTAAAGGTGAACATAGGGAAGACTTTGGTGAGAATTATGTAAAGGTTGCTATAAACATTAGGTTTGCAAGCAACCTAAGGAAGAAAAACTCTAACACAAGATCTTCTTGAGTTCAAAGTTAAAGCACACTAGAGAAACATCATAATAATATTATAATCAAACATTCATCATAATATCATCACAACAATCCATGTGAATCATTCAAGAATGAATACTTCAGCATCAGAGGCAAATAAGTTGGAATAAGAAAGATGATTTCTATTAACCAAGATATCTAAAATCAAGTACATAACCAGTTCACAGTAACTTCATCAAAATATTACAGCATAAGGGAGTCTAGCTCAACCATCTGAAACTACTAAAGTATGTAGACTATCTATTTATATCAAAAGGGAAGGCAACAACTGAAGGTGCGAGCTAGCCTTTTTCACATGAAAATCTCCAAGTAGTTATTCCATCTAACAACTTAAACTAACAACTGTGTTATAAAAGGGGAAAATGTTGGTCATTGATCCAACCAAACTTTGAACTGAATTGATCTTCCTTTGATTCTCAACTCCTTGCCTACCAAGTGTCTTTTAGGGTGAATTGATCATGTTGCCAGCTGCTATCTCTGCAATTCTCCACATCATCAGTTATTCATAAAGATGTTAATTCGACTTCCCTTCATTTATGGTACCTTTTGGTAGCATCATTTGGTAGCACTCTGAGTAGCGAGCCTTTCTAGCTCCTTTACCAAATTTCCTGTGATTTTGTAGTGCAACCTCCAAAATAGACAAGTTGAATGAGTAGCGCCAAGCCTATGTGTTTTCTGTGCAAAATTCGGCCTTTGTCAAAATGTTGGTAGCACCTTCCTGTGTGTCTCTGTCAAACATTTAGTAGCGTATGCCTGTACAATTTACTCTTTGTTAAAATTTTGGTAGTGCCATCATAATTCGCAGCACCTTCACTTCAACATTGATAGATTTGGTAGCAACCTCGGGCATTAGCAGCGCCATTAGTCTTAGGCGATTTAGCAGTGTTATAGGTATCAGACTTATGGAACATGAAAAATAGACTATTCTGTACCACCATGGCACTACAAAAAGTCTACACTACTACTGTTGAAGGGATTAATTCTTCCCAAAAAAACAAAACTCTGAACAGTAAACATTAGAAGCCTGTATAGGTGGTAGATGTATTATTTCCTTAATTACTTATCTTTGCAAAATGGGACCATATTCAAAAATGGAGCTCAGCTTTCACCAATTACTTCATCAACCTAACACTCCTTGTAGAAGGAGGACTTCCCTTTGGCACAACAATATTCTTCCCTTTAGCAGTAACAGGATTCTTCACTGGAACTATTCTCTCCTTGGTTGTTGGTTTCTCCTTTTCAATAGTAGCTTCAACCAATACATTCAAGTTTCTTTGAGCCATTTCATATTGGAACAGTTGCAGTTCTTCTTTGAGCTTTCTATTCTGAGATTGAAAGTCTTTGTTTTGCCTATAGAGGTTCTTGAGCTGCCTATGAAGAGGCTAGGCTCTTCTTGCTGCAAATCTTTCTAAATCAAGAGTGTGGTTGTAGCCATCCATGATTTCTTTCATCTTAACCATGTCAGACATGTCTTCTACTTTTAAATGAGCCACCTCCTTTCTAGAATCCCTGAGTTGCGTGATCATTTTTTTGAACGTCTAGCTGCTAGGTGGATTAGTGATGTGAATAGTCTCAATAGACTTTTTCATGGATTTCTCTTCCTGTTGCACAGGGATTACTTCTTCTATCTCAACAGGCTTCTTAATGCCTTTCTCTTTCTGCTGCACAAGTATTACTTCTTCTATCTCAAAGGGCTTCTTAATGCCTTTGCCCTTATCTTTCTTCTTCTTTAGGATGGAGACCTTTGGTAGGACCTGTTCTTCAACAGCCTCTTTAAAAGCTTATGACCTTATGAAATGCCTTCTGATCTTGGTGCTAGCTGCTGAAGGAGATGAAGACAAGTGTAGCTTCCTCCATTTCTTTGTTGTAGCTTTAGTAGAAGAAGGGACCTCTTCTAACTCTGGTGCAGGAGGGGGTGAAAGGTCTCTCTATGGAGATTGATGGGTCTCCTCCTCAATTCTTGCAACCTCCTTGATGGCTTCTTGATCTTGAACAAGAACTCTGCTCTTTCTTTTCTTACTAGTACTTGTTTGAGCAGCAATGGTGGATGGCAAAGGACTTGCTATATGTGACTGAGGAGTAGCTTCTATGTCCAATTTCATGTGAGAAACATTAATGAAGTGTTCCCATGAGATGTTCTTCTTTCTCATCTCTTCATCAACCAACATTCTTATCAACCCAGAATGAAAAATGATACTATACACAACCTTTGACTTGGATTGAACCCTGTCTGACAACTTGCCTATTCTCCTTAGCAAATAGAAGGGAATGTTCATTTCAATTTTTCCAGTAAAATGCAGTAGAAGCCTTATATGGTACTGGTATAGTGTATTGAACCTCCCTTCACACATAAAGTACCTTTGAATGATCCTCAATAGTTTATCAAATTCTCGAACCAGATGATTTCTTGGCACCCCTTTGGAAAGATTGTCAATTTGATATTCAGGCTTAAGGAAGTCTTTGACATAGGCTGCATCCAAGGCCATGGATTTAAACCAACTCTCACCAGTGATAGGGATCCCTATAGTAGCTGAAGTAGAGGTCTCAGACACCTCAAATTCTAGGTCTCCTACCTTGGTCTTCAAGCCATCAAAATGTAAGGCAAACTTCCTTGTCACCTCAGGATGACCCCTTTGCATATTTTGGCAGAAAGTGAGGCAGCCCACCCTTCGAAAAACTTCTCTATCCATGGGCTCTACCTCGAATAGATGCATGTATGTAGTCTTAGTTCTAATCACATTACCTCCCTTGTGTGAATTCTTCTTCTGGAGAATAATGACAACTCAAAGATTGAGCGAAATCTTAGGAGAAGATCATGAGCAATTTGGTCTCTGAATCCACCTGAACATCATATCTAGTAGCGTTGCTACCAACCAGTCCAAACTGGTAGTTTGTACAGTGCAACAATTTGATTTTTTCAAAATTTGAAAACCGTTAGCAGAGCTCATAAATATGAAACCTCGAAGGCATATTTTTAACTAACCATGGTGCTAAAAACAAGGAAGAGATGGCATCAGCATAATAATCAAGAATCGTGATAAAATATGAAAGACAGGGAGTACACTACGGAAATTCTTGGTGAGTTGGCAACGCTCCTTTTCAAATAATGATTTGACCAGTTAGAAAAGGACAAAGGGGAAAACATGGCAAGGCTATGAAGGCATGAGTGAGAAAGTTGGAATTTTAAGTCCAATTGATCGTGGAGTGAGTCGAACTTAGTTTCAAGTCATGAAGGGGATCAAAAGATAAGTCATGAAAATGATCTGAGGTCAAAAATTTTATGTGAGGATCAAAAATAAGTCATAATTTAAGCCTTTATTTATCAAGGGAACCTAAGCAAACATACTTTTAAGGGGATAAATAAAAAATTGAAATCTAAAGGCTTAGGAAAAATTAAAACTAAAGGCTAAAGACCCAAGGAAACTTAGTGTGATAACATTGTTGAAGAATTAAAATGTTAAAAGGAAAGGTGGGATAAAAGGTCTTCCCTTATTATCCTCTGAGCAGGCATTTACCATTAGCGTATTTACTAGATTTGTGGGAGTTATATTTCTTTCTTGATCATTTCTTGTCATAGGGTTTTCTTCTAATTTCAAAGATTGTAATAGAAAGTATTTTTGCTGAGGGATTCTACATATATTCATAACTGATATATTAGCTTTTAATTTCTTCAAATATTCAACTACATTTTAATCAAGTTTGGGTGATTCTCAGGTATGGATGCTTATAGTATCCTTACAAGGAGAAAACTATGCTTTAGGGTGATCGGGGTTCGACCTTTCCCCCAACGTTTGGGTAGTAGCGGGATCTTTCAGGACAGGTGGACCCTTACTGTGCGTTTTCACAACCGATACCTCTGTGGGTGGTCCTTGAGCTTCAAACAAGTCATCGAAGGGCATGATTAGGTCAGGATCCCATATCAGCATGGTTGTATCTTCTGGTGGGTCAACCTCTTCTTGATCAAAAACATTCATAATTGAACTACTTGGTTGTTCGATCAGGGAGACTTTGTCTAGAAACCAATTGGCCATGAAATTCATGGCATGCACCCATTAAGGGCAATCTCTTTCAGATTTATTTTCCTGGTGATAATTAAAGAAAAAATCAAATGCTACATTTCTCATATCAATATTTAAGTTAGCTGGGGGAGGATCAATTGCTTTGAACGGAGGGTTCCTTTTAAATAAAGTCTTATAGGGCCTTTGGCCTTGGTTTCCCTCCCCAACACTTATTTTCATGTCTATGATTTCGTTGGATAACTTCTTAACCATGCATTGTAGGTATTCTATGTCTCCATTACCCTTTTTAGGAGCTTGTTCTTCTTATTTCCATGGGGGTCTAGTGAGCAATAGCCCTCTCTGGGGAGGGGGTTGAGCTTCTTTCTTGACTAAGGAGACATGACTCTCTTTGAATCCTTTCATTTGTAATTCAATTGTTTTGGCTTCTTCAAAATTCTCATCCAAGGTCTGTTTGGCAACCCTCTTCACAAACATGGAAATAGAATTTGGGAGGGCATTAGCATATACTTCGATTTCCAATTCCGTAGTAGGTTTAGCTTCAGGCTGGAATTTGTTCAAGATAGTTGTGAACCTTTGATTGAAATATTTAACCCTTTCTTTTGAACTCATGGTGGCAGCAAATAGTTTATCCATCAAAGCTCTGGTAGTAGTTTCTTCTGGGAATTTATCTAGAAAATCCTTCTTAAACTTCATCCAGCTGGTTTAGATCCTACAGGTAGATTAAAATACCATGTGGAAGCTAAATTCTCAAACGTATAGGGTAAAATCCTGCATACTACGTCTTCATGTTGGACATTCATAAGTGTGATCTCTAGTATGAATTTCTTGATATGATCTTGAGGGAATCATGAGGTCTCGGGGTCAAATTTAGGAAGTAACTTCTATGAGTGTCGGGGAAGATTATGTACTCATCCTGGAATGAAAAAAGCGTCTATGGAAAACCAAGGTTGGTTTTTCTGAGGTGGGTTTCCTCCCTCTTCCTCATGGTCATTGTTGAACTCTATATCTTCATATTCTGAATTAAACTCCTCTTCTTCTGAAAAATTGTCTAGCTTAGAGACATCACCGACAGGCATTTCAGGGATTATATTTAGAGGATGTTCAATTAAGGTGATTGAAAAATATATTAGGTCTTCTACTGTGTGCACAAAACCTGGTCGGGGGTGTCGACCACTGCTCTTCTTATTTTTTGTCTTCGAGGAAGTATCGGAGCTAAAGACAACACATTGATATTTCGGGTGTAAGCTCTCATGATTCTTCTAAATTGATTTAATTTCTCGTGAGGAAGAGCATAAGGTATATCAGGGAACAATTTTTCTCCCTCGTGCTAGGGTGAGTTTCTCATTTCAGGAGTACTCAGTGTGTGTGGGTTATCTTAGGAATGACTAGCCATGCATGTGGGTTGTTCTGAATCTATAGGTTGTTTGAAATATTACATGAAATGTGTATTCAACCATTCATTCTCAGGCCCTCCTTCTAGCGCCAATTCTATTGATGGGTCCTAAATCCCTTAAGTTCAACAGCAGGAACCAAACCCTCCACTAAGGCCTAATTAGACTCTACAGTGTTTGATAGTGGAATGTTCTCCAGATCTTGCGATCCAGCCAATTAATCAATGGGATTTACATCTTCTTGTGAAGGCCTCTCCTGCAGTTTGGAATTTCTCTTTTTTGTATTTTCTTTTAGGTGGAACCGATATAAGATAGTAGCCATTATAAACCAACTAGGTAACAAAACAAGAATAAGTTTAACTACTGGAGAAGAGGCTAAGCTTGGGATAACCCGCTACTGAAGCATGTAGACGACAATTTTATACCACAGGCCTAGTACTAATACGTTGACCATGTGAGCATCCAATTACTGTCTGAGACACTTAATTATCAGAAAGAAAACACATATGTGATAGGTAATGGCAAGTAAAATAATTCACGTACTCTAATCATCCATCACATAAAAACACAACGATTCATATTCATCATTAAAGAAAAGAACTGTGAAACATTGCATTAGATAACTTAACAATAGATTCAATAGCTCTTACTTATTACAACATCTATTCATGAAACAGGATAGGAAATAGTTCTTCTCCATGTCCACTCATACATGCATTTGATGAAAATATCACTTGTCTTTGGTCCAGAAGGACTTCTCTATTACAAGTAGCTCCAAAATAATTATTAACAAACCAGAAAAAGAGAGTTTCTTGTAAAAACCATCGACCTTTGACTAATTGGTCGATGCTCTTATTTATAACATAAAATTCAACTGAAAATAACAGCTAAGTGTAGATAAGTAAAAAAAAACTCCCCACGTGGCGTTCTATCCTAACAGTTTTTTAACAGTCATATTAAGATATCACTTTGAACGAGTGACTTTTCTCATACTCAGACCAACTGATGAACTCCTCGTAGGTGTTGGCATATGGGAACCTGTGTTGTTCCATCAAGGCTACATAAAATTCTCTTATTTATATCACATGTGATTGATACTTAACTAGACTCGCAATCAATTGTTGCAGCAGAGCCTGAGCTTTGATCGGGTGTTACATAAATTGTTGCACCTGTCTTGGCACTGTGTTGGTCACCTTTGCTAGTATTTTGGCCCATGAAGAATATTTCTTTGTGTGTGATTCAACTATGTCGTGTAAGTCAAAAAAGTCGTCAGGTGTGTCGAACTCAGGGAGTCTGATATTTTTCATCACCCAATTAATCTTTGTCCAGTGTTTATCACACTTAACCCACTTCTCTTGAATTTCTCGGTGGGGTTCCTGAGACATTTTTTCCCAATACTCGGCTAATTTATTTATGAGATCAAGACTGCTTTCATTCAACACTCAGATATCATGTTCTTATTTATCTTGGCCCTGTTGGACCGCACCAATGTAGTTGACTCTTTCCACAGCTTTCTGTGCCTTTTTGTACCACCACTCCATATCCTTGCACGTTGTGAGTTCCATGAGGGTGTCCTCCTGTAGTTCAACGATTCTTGCGGTGAATAAGTGTCGCTCGTCTGTGAATTTGATATAGGCCTCCTGGGACTTTCTCCTTAAGTATACTGCGGCCTTTATGTTGTCTTGATAATACTCAGCCAGGTGGCGCAAATGTTCCAGTTCTTTCAAGGCGGAGACCAACTCCTTCTCATCCTTTTTAGCTCTATCTAGGATCCCATCCAAGATTGCTCTCCCTATGCTTATAAGTTCAGATGTTCTGGTGTTTTCTTTGTATATCAAATCTTCCTCTGTAGTGGTGAGGATGGAGTGATCCAATGCAATCCTTCTTTTCTTGGTGGTCCGTTGGACGATAGCCTTCCTCTTCCGATCATAGGTGACCACATATATATCGGCTACTTCGTCCACCAATTCAAGAATCTATTGATCCCCCCATGTGAGTGTATTTCCCAGACCTCTAACGGTGTACACTTGTTCAAGGTTAGGTTCTTGGACTTCCCCATTATGCTTGGAAGGCCTAGCTTCTATTTGTCATTCATCGAGTGTTTGAGTACCAATTAAAATAGATCTTTCAGGGATAGACTCGATACTTGTCTATCAAATGTTGAGATGTCGACTTCCTACTACGAGGTTCTTTCTTCTGGCTCACTCGACGTCAGCTCATCTCTAGGACTATCTGCTTGGGTATCTGGCGCATCGGGCAAATTAGTGTCTAGGACACTTTTAACTTCCTTTTCCTTCTGTGTGACCTCCTGGGTTTGGACATCGGAGAAAGGAGAATATGTCTTCTCAGGTCCCTTTTCTTCTTTTACATGCACCAGAGACCCGCGAGATACTTCTAGTCTCTCATCATCATCATAGATTTTAATTATCTCATGGAGGGGGTACAACACACTTGTTTCTACTGATACCCCAACTACCTCCAGTTTCATTGCAATACATGTTGGTGATCCGGTTGGTGGCGTTATGGATTCAGGGTCGTCTAACCCATTGATGTTATCAAGGTCTATGAATCTAGGGCCGCTTGGTCCCTCTGGGATTTCTTCTGGGCTATCAGTTAGAAGCCTTCGCATCTAGACGAGGTCTGGGTTATCTTGCATCTCATTCATCATCCACTGGGCTTGTTCATACATGAGTAACCCTCTCTCTTGTGCATCCTGAGCCTCAGGGGAACTCCTATCCTATGTCAGGGTCACCTGGGAAATCTCTGTTGTTTCGACCACTTCCTGGGGAGCTTCTGTTGTCTCAACCACTATTATTTCCTCTCTATCCTGGAGGGCTCCTTGAGCTTGTTGTTCCAGGGCTTCGTCTTGTTCATCTAGGCTCGTGGCTTTGAATTTGGTCATCCTAGGATTGTCCATCCTTGCCACAAATTCATCCTAATCCTGCATGTTTTCTGTGAAAATCTCATCTTCAAACATGTCATGGGTGTATGGCCAGTAGGACGATACTTGCGACACGTACTTCAGGACTAGACCCTTTGGGTCGTGCTTGCAAATATGGCCAGTCTGGAATCAGAACTCTAATTGTCTTAACCCTTCCTTCTTAGCTTGATTGGTGTATTTTACCATATAGAAACCTATATGGAATCCATAAGGTATGAATGTTCGCTTGTTATCTTTTACTAGAGTAGCATTGTAACCTTGCAGGATGGTCTGGTAGTAGATTTCCCCTACTACTAGTCGATCAGGGACATACACAGGTAATAGGTGTGGAACTCTAGTGGCTCTGAAAACCTTGATGTAGGTATTGCACTCATCCATATACCAGTGACCAACCTTTGATATCATCTTCTTGGCCACGGCAGATAGTCTTGGACACTCTTTCTTGAAAACCATAAAATGAATGCGTGCAATAAATTGATCATAGATGAGAGGGTAGGATTTCTTGTACCTATTCTCCAACAAGATGTCGAAATACACATGGACCGAGAGTTTCGAGGTGTGCCATCTCAAGTTCATTCCGACAAAGAAATTTCTGGCACAGATGGCATCCAATAGATAAGAAGCCATGAGGAAGGATGGAGCCTCTCCCTCTTTCGGTGTCTAAGCATGTTGTATGTAAGTGCTCAGTTGTTTGGAGATGATGGTGCCCCAATTAAAACCTCTTCCAAAAATAGCTATAGTATAATATAGAGGCATCCAAGCCTCTGGAAACCTAGAGAAATATTTCTCCCCATGCAACTGGCAGAGGAGGGCCATTAAATAGATATACAACTCCCTTAGGTTGGTCGTCGGGTACCAGCCGGAGGTCCAATTGGTGTATTTTTTATCCTCTCTCCACCACTCAGCCATTACCCACCTGGTGTCGTGTTTCTCATACAATATTACGACAAAGTCGGTGTTCATTCATTCCTCCAGGTCTCTGAGCTTGTAGTAATTTTGCACCTCCACCAGAAGGAAAACCTCGACACACTCCCCATTGTCATCATTAATCAGACATATTTGTGTGTTCGTGTGGTCAATAAGCCAATTCAAGAGTTCTATGCAGGGGAATACTAGAGTTCCTCTCACTACCATGTGCAGTTACAACTTTCGGATATTCGGGAAAACTTCATCGTCGCGTTTCCTCACATCAAGGTCGTTGTGCGGGGTATATTCAGGGAATTCTTCCCGCTTGATCTTCTGGAAAATTTCTCCCTAATGTGGGAGTACCAACTTGGTCCCTATGCTAGCCTATGTGTCTCCAAAGGCCGGAGGTTGAATGAAAGCCTCCTTGGTGGATGTCTTGATGATGGGCATCGGATTTGGAGCAAATTCCAATTGTTTTGCGACCACTTGGGAAGAGCCTTCTCCTACATCTGGTTCCTTTAGCGTCGATGATCTCAGATATTTCTTGGTGATTGGTTTCTTTGGAGGCATTGTTCTTGCCATAAAAATTAATCCTTTAGGCATGCGTACAGAGTAACATCGGATAAAAATGAATGAATTGAAGCATACAAATCCATAGACTGATACATACCTGTAACACTTGCTAAACCTCTTGTTTAATACAAAATGTGCCTTGGAAACTTCCTCCAGATTGCTTGTCTTGCTCCTCTGGATTCTCTGAACTTCTTTGTGCTCGATGATCTTGTTTATGATCTGCTCAAAAGAATTTAAACGGAGAAGAAGTTATCATGTCGTGTCGACTAGTTAACTCGGGTTATGAGTGGAAATCAAACCAGATCTGCCACCGTATCCCTGCAATTCAATTCGTCATGGGTTGAGGACGGAGGCGCGGAGGGTAGTGTGCTCTATCAACAATTTCAAATGGCTGATTTGATCCCTGCACAAATTAATAACTAATGCGAGATTTGGAATTAATTAGTTCTTTAAATGCTTCTTTTCCATCGTATCTTAGAGTTAAAACGTCCCACGGTGTCACTTTCTTAGTGGACATATCGAGAATCAGAGATACGTGGTGAATGTTCTTGTTGGTATCCTCCTAACAAAACATGCCGATGTCGATTGATTTCATCGTACGGCATTGACGCAACAATATTTATCCGGGGTGCAACTTGGGTCTGGGAACCGATGATGCCTTAGGGGAAAATTAGATCGTATGTTTAACCACTTGGGCAATGACAGATGGCATATGAGGACTGGTGGTTTGATTGTGTATCTCATTCAGAGTCAGGGTTTTCGACATGATATGTGTGTTAAAATAAACCTGGGATTGACGGTGCTGAAAGGTATCGAGGTTTGACGATCGAGGATTGACTTATTATGTTCTCTACAGGCTAGCTTTCTAAAACTCGCCAATGTTGAAAGTTATCGAGGATTGTCTATCGGCACAATATTTATTTCTTCATTAACGCTTAATTTTTTAGCCTTTTTTTGATGCCAAAGGGATTGGTCATCAGTGATATCCTTGTGTGACTCCTATCATGAAAGAAAACTTCCTTTTTCCGAAGCCGATGAGGATCGGTGCTCAATGACTCTGGTTTTCTCGAGTGATTTTATTTCATCCTTAATTATTCCCGATGTCGAATCTTTGAGCACGTCAGGGAAATTTTTTGGCTGTCGATTCTTTTAATTAAATGTTAATCCTTTCTTTTAAGGTATGGGTTTTCATGTGTTCAAGCAAAATTTGAGAGACTTAAATGAGAAACAAAATGATAGGCAAAGGCAATATTTTTCACAATGAAGATGAATCAGACAGTGCAAAAGATCAAGTGGTACCCAAAAAGTAAAATTTGATATAGTCTTTTTAGGGTGTGTTGAGTGCTCAACGGGCTCATGACATAAAAGGGGTCATAGTGTCTCATTCATGGGTGCCTTTGTAGAGGGTGTGTGGTACCTTTGTCCACAATGCATTTTTTCCAAGCTCGTCAATTTTCCTTTTATCTTTCTTTTTTTGTAATTTCTTTCAACATAGCATAAGGATAGATTGAAGGTCACTACCCTGGAGTGGTGACCAGATGCTGGCAATGTCACCCATAAAAACCTAGTGGAAATGAGAAGGTTGGCTCATGATGAGACCTGCTTTCTCTCAGCCATGCAACTCAGAGCCATTACCTTGGTTTGGTGACCAACTGATGGCAATGTCATACCACTAGATATCCATGGACATGATAGGTTGGCTCATCATGAGACCTCCTATCCTTCAACTAACCTTTTAAGCATTATTTATTATATTGTGGTTCATCTTTACTCAAATATAAGTGTTTCACTACTCTTCTGTGTGATCCCTGGGCAAAGCATATGGAAGTTTTATACAAGGCTTTTATCTTTTACCCAACATCAAATCCTCTGGGCCTTCATCCCCTTCTTCCCATAGAATGAGGGACAACCCCTTCTTAGGTCAATACACCTAAGAAACGAAGGGGAATAATGATGGAAAGTGGTAAGTATGGTTGGGAACAGTATGATGGTTCTTTAAGGGAGTTCCTAGTAGCAAACCCATTCCCAAGGAAGACCGCTTACTAGGGAAAAATATCAACCACCAAGGTGAAGCAATGAAAAAGGCATAATATCCAAGCATATATCATGAAATCTAGAGCAATCTAAGATACAACATACTCAATTGGCTTAAATATTGAAATGATTCTCACCATAATATTGACTTGTACCTCATGGAGAAAGGCCCACTTCCTTTTGGAAGCCATTTGATGTGGTGGATGCCATCTACAAAACTATGACCATTTGTGGTGGTCAGTGGGTTTTCCATCTGTGCAAAAGGGTATTGTTGGTCATTTAGTCTCTCAACACTCCATATCTATAACCAGAGGGTCTTGAGACATAATCTTCTTAGTTCTCCACAAAATGGGGATAACACATGTCTCCTACTTGGGGACATGTGCTCGAAGTAGAGTGCATGACAACCAAAGCATCTCTTGGTAGACCTGTGCCTACAAGTAAACACCAAAATTTCAAGTGCAGGATGGCCTGATCATCCTTGTTCTGATATGACCATAATCGAAACCAACTAAGCTAGAAAAATAAAATTTTGACATTTTTTTCAAAAATTTCTAAACTAAGCATGAAATCAATATGCAAGTAGAGAAAAATGAAAATGAAATGCATCTAAACTAATATGAGAAATCAATATGCAAATGMAGGGAATCAAAATGAATTACCTACTTACCTGGGGCCTTGGGGCCCTGAAGATCACATGTTGGATGATGTTAAGTGAAGTCATACAACCAATGCAACCATTTGATCATCTCATAAAAGTATCTCCCYATGTGCTTAATCATATAATACAACAAATATAAGTCAAACACATAATATTCATGAGTATAAACACACATATAATCGATCATGAAATAAAACTCATGAATATGGGTGGGAGGGAAAAAAATCTTGTTGGAAAGAGAAACCATCATCCCAATCATCCCACCTGAAAGTGTAGCCACAATACTGATCAATCCATCTCTGAAGGGGGATACTATACATAGACGATGTCTCATCTTCATCTTCACTTGGAATATCATTTCTCCCTAAAGGCTGAGAAAGGACAAGAGATCCAAAGAAAACCCTATCATTTCCCAAACAAGAGAAGATGGGGCAAGGCACAACCTTAGCAAAAAAATCCTCCGTCAGACTCAAGAAACATCTATTCTTTGCCTACAAATCCTTGTCCAAAGTCTCAAAATGAAAGTACTTTTGTTTGGTAGTATGGACCTCATATTGCTTTGGGCAGGCCATGACCTGGTGTCTATCAAAATATGAGTATAGTGGTTGAAAATCATCCTGAAAAATGTTGTGTCAGGTCATCCTCGAATGGATGGAACAAATATGTAAACCATATCATTGGGTTGGCACATATATGGACCATCTGGCTGTAAAAATAAATCCTTTGAATAAATTATTTTCATATCCTTTATCCAAGATATGCCTTCAATGTCATAGATAGGATCTCCTTCAAAAATGAAACAACCCAAATCCCATTTGCATCTCCCAATCTGTATGAAATCATTAATGTGATAATCAAGTGTATCTGGGGGTTGTTCCATGATTTCATTTGTATCATAGAAGATGATTACTTGTTCACAAGACTGGATAACTTCATCTTCTCCGAAAGGGACAGTAGAGGACAATGTCTCGTTCATGCCTTCTGCAAGAGAAACTTCATCAAGATCCTTTTGGAACTTTTCTTCATTTCCACAGTCATGGAACAAAGCATCATCAAAGTTATCAAAAGGATTATAGCTCATCATGTTATCTTATTGATGCGTAGGAGGAGAAAAGGTCTAGATGTCCTCATCAAGTGGAAGAGAAGATACTTTATCTTCATCATATGTCTCATCTGGATCTTCTTTATTAGGATCTTCTTCAATCTTTTCTTCATAAATGGTCTCATCATCGATCATAAGACCTTCTCATAAAAGAGTGTGTTTGATCTCTTGGAAAGCATCTTTCAAACTTTGAGTAGTTGGTCGATATTGCTTGAGAAATTATTCAATTAGATTTGTATAAGAAGGGATACTCTTTGGATCACATGAGTGTGCAAACTGATATTTTTTATTTGATTCTAGTGAAGACACAAAAAAATTCAACAACACATATTCATGTAGCACATTTAAGCTCAAAGAATGCTTCATATAATTCATGACATGGGTGACTGCTAGGGTTGGATCACCGTCAAATTTGGGGCAACTTTCCCTCTACTTCGGGGAGTAATGATTTGGATAGGATATCTAGGAATATCCTGAACATCAAAGGAGGGATAAACCTTATGGAATTCCCATGGTAAGTCTCGTGAGGCCATGGTTCCATTACTTAGGGTAATACCTCAATGGAGTCACCATATGAGCTCAAGGCTCACCAAAGGATGGAAAAGGATAAGGGAAAAGTGGGTTCTAGGAAGGTGTATTCGCCAGCTAAGATTCAAGTTGAGCTCATCAAGGAAAAGGGAAAGGGAACATCCCTTAGGTGGATTCACTAGGAAATCTAAGGGAAAGGATTTTGGATAGCTTACCAAAGTGTCGTTAGGGTATGAAGAAGATTCAAAATATTCCCCGACAACGATGAAAAAATGTTATAGTGCAAGTTGTAGTTTGGGAAAAGCTCGACCCAACCACAAAGAAAGTGATACAACTTGGGAATCATACACCCAATGCTACCTCGATGTAGGTCTCGCGCTTCAAGGGTGACTAGGTCACTCTAGAGAGGCGATCTCGGTAACCCTAGGGGGATTGAGATGGAAGTGGAGCCCCTAGAGGTCAAGTATAAGTGGAGTGTAATGTGGGAAGAGATACCTTATAAGCCAATTGATTGTTTCCCCACATGTATATTACTTCTTTGGATGATTGTACATGCCCGAGACACAAGAAAATCCAACTTTCAATGATATATGTTAGTATGGATAAGAAAGTTAAGCGTCCATAATTTCCAGCAGTAGATGACAGTTTATATCAGCAATTAAGATATTCAAATCAGCATGTAAAACATGAGATAAATCAATAATATTATCCATGAGTATGGAAATCAATTATGACTGAAAAATGGCTCTTTAAGGCCGAATAAAGCAAGTTGTTATAACATGTGTTTTGTATATAAAATTGCAGCCTTATGGATGTAGAGTTCATTCACTTTTATCAGAAAATTACACCATCAAAACATGCCAACAATTATCCCAAAATATGTGCCCTAATTAGTAGATTAAATGAGTAAACTTTAGGAGCTATTCTAGGGTTAGTTTAGGAGTTATGGTTAGTAGTTTATCTAGATTAGATCATCCCGAATGGGTGTAGGTTAGGGTTTGTAACAGCAAGTAAAGTAGTGTGAGAGAGGGAACGCCCTAGTAGGGTAAGACTCCTCTCAATGAGGAAAAATAACTTCAAGCAAGAGACCTTCCAAAAGATAAAAATCCACTTTTCCCAAGGCAATGATTTTATATGTTCAATGGAAAAAATGTATGACTAGTGCCTTTACTATTGGGTTAATGGAGTCAAAAAAAGAAATAGCTATATAAGATACCTCCTTGGGGGTGTAAGCCCTTTTACTTTCCAAGACAAGTTTCTCTAGCTAGGGGTTAAGCTAAGAGGGTGTATGCCCTTATACTTCTCTTAGTAAACCCTTGTTTAACCAATATGATGAAGACTATGGTGGGGGTGTATGCCCTTATACTTCCCACCTAGATCCTAGCACAACAATCCTTGACTTGAAAAAAATGATAGCATAAGAGTAAAACACCATACAAAATCAAGAAAGATGCTAAGATAATCCACCATAAAATCTAGAAAGCATTCATCCAAGGCTAGTGCCTCACTCCTCCATCAACCATTCATCAAGATAGCCATAAATAAGTGTACAAGAGACAAATAGATCCAAGTGTAATGAAAATTTCATACCAATACTTTTCACAGTGAGGGAGAGTTATGTTAAAATGTGATATTATGATGTCTTACTTATACAAATGTCACCAAGGTGACTTGTCCAAAAATTAAGGGGTAAACCACAAGATTAGAGGTCAAAAACCCTAATCTTTCCCCCTTAACAAAGTATATTAAAAAATTCATTTAAATTTTCACTTTTTGCGCAAATGAAACCCTAATTACATGGACACCACCCCTTTAGGGGACGTTATGACACTAGGAGAAGGTCGTTGGTGATGTAGGAGGGTAGTAAGTCTTTCCAAAGACATGTGTCAAGCATCCAAATGTCTTCCTTCATGGTAAAAGACTCAAAAACCTCAAAACTTCAAAGTTTCAATGCATACCATCTGACCACCATGCCCTAGGCCCCCAAACATGATGTCAAGCTCAAAAAGAGGATGTTTTTCCCCTCCTAGGAAAATCATTTGGCAAGTGAGGGTTGGGCTATGTCATCCAAGTCATCATCAAGGCCTTCCAAGTCTGATCTTTCTCATCCAACATGCGGGCCCTTGGCATCCAACCTGTGGTCTTATAGCCCCATGGAAGCCCAATCTAGGCTTGTTCTCCCAAAACTATCCACCAACTAGGCCCTGCAAAGACAAATGAGCACGCCCTCCAAGGATCTAAAGTCATAACATCATGATAAGTGAATCCAATCAATAAATAATACATCTAAGCATGTGCATCAAATATCACTATATCAAACAATTAATTACTCAAAGACACTATGCAACTTGTCAAGCTTGAATATGGGAGGGTTGTAGAGGTGTCCTATTGGGTAGATATTTCACTAGGTCAAGGAGAGTTTCAAAGAGATCCATCTCTAATCCATGTAAAGTGAATGAAGTGGTTGGGGTCAAAACTCAATGGGCATAGGGCTCATGAAATACAAGGGATCGTAGTGTCTCATTCATGGGTGCCTTTGTAGAGGGTGTGTGGTACCTTCATCCGCAATGCACTTTTTCCAAGCCCATCAATTTGCCTTTTATCTTTCTTTGTTTTTATTTTCTTTCAATATAGCATAAGGAGAGATTGAAGGTCACTTCTCTGGCATGGTGACTAGATGTTGGCAATGTCACCCACAAACACCTAGTGGAAATTAGAAGGTTGGCTCGTGATGAGACCCCCTTTCTCCCAGTCGTGCAACCGAGAGACGTCACCTTGGTTTGGTGACCATATGATGGCAATGTCATACCACTATATATCCATGAACATGATAGGGCAGCTCGTGATGAGACCGCCTATCCTTCAACTAACCTTTTAAGCATTCTTTATTATATTGTGGTCCCCTTTACTCAAAGATAAGTGTTTCACTGCTTTCTTGGGTGATCCCTGGGTGAAGCATATAGAAGGTTTATACAAGGATTTTATCTTTTACCCAACATCAACCCCTCTAGGCCTTCAGCCCCTTCTTCCCATAAAATGAGGGATAAGCCCTTCTTGGGTCAATACACCCTAAAATCCCAAGGGATAAGGAAATGGAGGGGAATAATGATGGAAAGTGGTAAGTATGGTCGGGAATGGTATGATGGCTCTTTAAGGGAGTTCCTAGTAGAAAACCCATTCTCAAGGAAGACCACTTACTAGGGTAGAATGTCAACCACCAAGGTGAAGCAGGGAAAAAGGCATAATGTCCAAGCATATATCTTGAAATATAGAGAAATCGAAAATAAAACATACTCAACTAGCTTAAATATTGAAATGATGCTCACCATAATACTGACTTGTATCTCATGGAGCAAGGCCCACTTCCTTCTGAAAGCCAATTGATGTGGTGGATGCCATCTTCAAAACTATGACCATATGTGGTGGTGAGTGGTTTTTTCATCTATGAAAAATGGTACCATCGGTCATGTAGTCTCTTTGTACTCCATATCTACAACCTGGGGGCCTCGAGACATAATCTCCTTAGTTATCCACAAAATGGGGATAACAAACGCCACTCCATTTGAGTGATGTATTATTTGTATCTGGGATGAGAAGAAACCTTGTCTCTATTTCATCCTTAGAGAACAAAGACTACAAGGTTGTTTTCTCTTATGGAATGGTTATTACATGGAACAAGAACTCTAGTATGGATTCTTCTCGGGTGATTGGTGTTCGAGAGGATAGATTGTACAGATTGATTGTCTGACTAGTTCAGGCCTTGATACATGATTCTATCAATTTGAGTGAACTATGGCATAGGATAATTTCTCATTTACATTATAGATCTATTCTCGCTCTGGGAAATATGGTGACATGCCTTCCAAAGTTCCATGTTGAACACGATGGAATTTGCAGAGGTTGTTCTCTAGGAAAGAATGTCAAGGGGTCCTTTCTGAGTAGTGACAGGATATCCAAGGGGATCTTAGACTTGGTTCATACATATTTATGTGGATCCATGATAGTTGATTCCTTGAGTGGATACCTATACTATGTGATCTTCATTGATGACCACTCTTGGAAGACTTGGATTGACTTCTTGAAGACCAAGGATTGAGCCCTTGCCAGAATTCAGAAGTACATAGCACAAGTCGAAAACCTGACTGGAAAGAAGATCAAAGTGCTAAGATCAGATAATGGAGGAGAATATTCCTCCCATGATTTCAATGATTTATGCATTGAGGCAAGGATCAAGAGGGAGTACATCATTCCTTACAACCCTCAATAGAATGGGGTCGCAGAGAGGAATAACATATCTAGTGTTGAGGTAGTCAAGGTGATGATTCATGATCAGCATTTACTTATGTTTATGTGGGCAAAGGCATCCATGACTACAGTGTATGTTCAGAACATAAGTCCTCACAAGACCTTGAGGAACATGACTCCCGAGGAGGCCTTCACTGGATTGAAGCTTTAGGTTGGACACTTCATGATATTTGGGTATCCAATATACATTCATGTACCCAAGGAGAAAAGGAACAAGCTAGACCCTTCCAAAAGAAAGGGTACATTTGTGGGGTACAACGAGTCTTCGAAGGAATAAAGTATCTACATCCATGGTCAGAGACATATTGAGGTAAGAAAAGATGTTACCTTTGAGGAGGAGGTATCCTTCAGGAGATCTAGAGGATATCACATGGATATTTATGGTGAGAGACATGAAGAGATGGTTCCTTCTCCCTCTCACCCTCCAACAGTTCAGGGGGAGAAAATTGAGATTATTGATCCAATTTATCCCATTGATCTTGTAGCTACAATTGATTTTCCCATAGATATTGCAGTAGGTCAGAAGAGACCTGCATGGGATCATCAGACACTGCAGATGGTAGAAGGACATGCAGCTCCTCCTAGTACCTTATGAGAGAGCAAGAGACCCCCGATATATTCATGCTATGTTGCAGTTATGATCCAAATAATTTATTCTGAGCCTTCCTGTTATGAGGAGGCATCTAGTCAGCTAGTATGGAGAGATGCCATGATAGAGGAGTATTAGTCCATCATGAAGAATGGTGTGTGGGATATTGTTGTGAGACCTGAGGGGAAGTTTGTAGTGACTTGCAAGTGGATCTATAAGATCAAACACACATATTACGATAGCATCGAGAAGCACAAAGCGATATTTGTTGCTAGAGGACTCTCTCAGGTGGAGGGAATAGATTATGAGGAGACATATTCTCATGTTTCTCGATAGACTTCTATTTGAACGATTATTTCCCTTGCAACATCCATGGCTTGGATACTGCATTAGATGGATGTGAATACATCCTTTCTCAATGTAGATATTGAGGAAGAAGCGTACATCGAGAAACCAGATGATTTCATGATACATGAGAAGGAGTCTCATGTGTTTAGGTTGAAGAAGGCCCTGTATGGACTCAAGAAGGCACCTCGATTTTGGTATGAAAGGATTGATGGACACCTATTGATTTTGGGCTTTAACAAAAGTGTTTTTGACCCCAACCTGTACTACAAGAATGTTAATGGTGAGTCCCTGATTTTCGTCCTATACGTTGGTGATTTATTCCTCACTAGTACAGAGATCTTTATTATTGAATGCAAGTATGCATTGGCCTTTGAGTTTGAGATGAAGGACCTTGGTATGATGCACTAATTCTTGGGACCAGAAGTGTGACAGAGAACTGAAGAGATATTCCTGAGTTAGGGGAAGTACACAATTGATATATTGAAGAAGTTTGGGATGTTGAACTGTAAGCCCATGGCTACACCAATGGTGACGAATCTAAAGAAACTAAGTGTGTATTCTTCCAATTTCGACGAGATTGATATGACCCTATACAAAAATCTGACTGGATCATTGATGTGTATGGTTAACACCAGACCAAATATTTTCTATGTAGTGAGTGCACTTGGCTAGTTTATGAGTCAGTCGAGACAAACACACTCGATTCCTGTGAAGCATGTGTTGATATTCCTGCAAGGCACAATTGGACATGGTATGAGATATACTTCCAGTATTGACATGAGAGTGCAAGGATACACTGACTCTAATTGGGCAGGGAGTGGAGTGGATAAGAAGAGAACCTCTGGGTTTTCCTTCACTTTGGGATCTTCCATGGTTTCCTAGTGTAGAAAGAAACAAACTTATGTGGCTTTGAGCATCGCAGAATAATAGTACATTGAATTGAGTGTGGTAGTCTGCGAAGCAGTGTGGCTTTGCAAGATCCTTGCATATTTATTTGGACATGTGCTAGATTCCACCATTATTCATTGTGATAACCAGAGTTGTGTGAAGTTGTCAGATAATCCAATGTTTCATGAAAAATCGAAACGCATTGAGATCAAGTACCATTACATTTGAGACATGGTGCAGAGGAAGGGAGTATTTGTTAATATTATGGTAGTTGCGGGAGGTATTTACCTCCACGTGTGAACCTAATGAGAATAGAAGACTCTGGAAAGCAAGAGAAAACCGTAATGAGTTGGATAATAACCCTATAAGTCTTGTCGGCTCAAGAAGATAATTTATATTAGGTTATTAGCCTCCTAGAGAAGAAGTCAGCCAGAAATAATAATAATATACTGAACAGACACATATCCAGAAGGAGAAATCAGCCCCAGCAAATCTGGCAGAACCAGTATAAATACAGGGTGCCAGTTCTCATTTTGACACATCTCAAAACTGCAGTTCCCAGTTGGTGCACACTGCAGTTCCTAGTTTGGTGTGCACATGTGGAGGAGGGTTGCAGCTGCAGCTGCAGCAACAACTAGTTTTCAGTATTGGCTTGGACTATCTCTTGGCTAGGGTTTGGACTATCTGATCAGCTATTATTGGTGCGCTATCCCTAGAGGAAGATGCACTACACCTTGCTTGGCTATCTAGCCTAGGGTTTTCTTCCAGAGTAATTCTCAGTCAAAGTTAAGGAGCTCGGAGGGTGGCTTAGGCCTATGGTTGGGTGACGAGGGTATCATCAATGGTAAAATGAGCACACAATATTCTATATTCTAATAAGTTATGGGCCCACACCTCCTTCATTCAGTATAAACGCTGGAAGGAAACATAGCCGCTAGGATATTGAGCTCGTTGAGGAATTGCGTCTAGGGTTACTAGCAGAAGCAGCTTCCAAGACACTACTGCTAGGGTTACTAGCAGGAGCAGTTGTAGAAACCCTAATCCTCTCGTTGAGGCACCTTAAGTGAAGAGATTGACCTAATCTCTAGATAGATCAGTGTGCCCTAGCCTAGCACATCTCCTGATACTCTCAGCAAGACAAGACGTGAAGTTTGAATTTCTGGTCAAATCTAGGGTTTGACCAAGTCAAGCAGCAATGACAAACTCTATGAAGTCTGAGAACAAGTTAGATGGAGCCTCTAACTTCAGAGCATGGAAGAAAAGGATTGACCTCATCCTTGCCAAGAATAAAGTGTTGGATATCGTGAAAGGAAAGATCATGAAGACAGAGTTTGAAGAAGGAGAAGAGAAGGAATTGCAAAACGTTGCAGCTATGGAGAAGTTTAAAGATGTTGACATTAATGCCATGAGTATCATAGTGGATTCCATAAAAGACCACTTGATACCCTACATCTCCCATCTTGACTCATTGAAGAAGATGTATGATGCCCTAACAAATCTCTTCTCAGTCTAAAACATTGGACAAGTTATGAGTCCAAAGAATGAGCTTCGTGAAATGAAGATGAATGATGACGACATCATAACATCATACTTTGTAAGGATCTCCTAGTTAAGAGATCAACTACAAGCTATTGAAGAGATCACTTCAGAGAAGGAATTGATGAACATAGTACTCAATGGTCTTCCCAAGACATGGGGTGCATTTGTCGCAAGCATGAACACAAGGAAGGAGTACCTAACATTTGAAAAACTTTGGACTTGATGTGCTCAAGAAGAATCAAGGATCAATGCAAAAGAGAAACCCCAAAAGAAGTACGATGATCAAGCTTTCACAGCAAGATTCAGGAACTTCGGGAACAAAAGGAAGTCTGGTTCAAGGAGGAAGCTAAATCAAGAGAAAGACATTTCAAAATTACAATGATTCAACTGTGAAAAGTATGATCACTACAAGAATTAGTGTCCCGAGCTAAAGAAAAGGAAGGAGAAACATGAAGCATCGATTGTCGAAGAAAATGAACCTACAAAGAAGACTAAGCAGGATGGAAGAGACTTCTTCTTCTAAAAAGGTAACAACACTCTTCTTATTTCTTGTACATATCTTGTTTGCATCTTCTCTGTACATATCTTGTATATCTATCTCTTGGAAGATAATGTGTTCCAAGAAGAACTATACCTAGGGAAGAACAAACAAGATGAAAATGGACATTATTAGATAATACACATGAAAGTATGAAATACAAATCATGTGGAAGTTATTGCAAGTTAAGCTGAATCAATCATGAAGAGGCTTAGAAGAAGCAAAGACAGAAAGAAGTTAGCAATCGAGAGGAAATTGGAAAAAGACTTATGACATTTTGTAGAAGACAACTAGACAGAAGTGTGAACTCTATTATATAGAGAGAGCCAATTATATATTGCAGAAGACAATAAGGATGCAGATGGAAGCGTGGACTCTGTTAAACGGAGGGAGTTGATTAAATGCACTTATACATGAAGCAAGGATTAGGAGGGAGCTAATCCTATGATCCATTGAAGATGATGAAGTATATATATCCATGGTAGTAACCATGAAAAATAGTACGTGTTCAGTTCAAATGCAAAAGAAGACTTCTTCGAAGAGAAGCCTTAAAGTATTCCTGGTTGTCCATCCAGATCCGTGATCCTATGATGAAAGGAAGAAATGGAATCTCTAGGGCATGGAATCTATAAGACCCGAGCACTAAAGAAACACATGAATATTCCAAGAAAGAAAGAAAATCCAGAACAACCAGTCATTGTATCATGAATCATAAGACTGTCAGCCTGATATAAACTCAATAAAAGCAATCAAGCAGAGGAACTGAAAGTCGTGATGAAGAACAGTGTATGGAAGACTTATGA
>ML818647.1:0-40133 GCA_009831015.1 Picea engelmannii | reverse complement strand
TCAGATTTTTGTATAGGGTCATATCAATCTCGTCGAAATTGGAAGAATACACACTTAGTTTCTTTAGATTCGTCACCATTGGTGTAGCCATGGGCTTACAGTTCAACATCCCAAACTTCTTCAATATATCAATTGTGTACTTCCCCTAACTCAGGAATATCTCTTCAGTTCTCTGTCACACTTCTGGTCCCAAGAATTAGTGCATCATACCAAGGTCCTTCATCTCAAACTCAAAGGCCAATGCATACTTGCATTCAATAATAAAGATCTCTGTACTAGTGAGGAATAAATCACCAACGTATAGGACGAAAATCAGGGACTCACCATTAACATTCTTGTAGTACAGGTTGGGGTCAAAAACACTTTTGTTAAAGCCCAAAATCAATAGGTGTCCATCAATCCTTTCATACCAAAATCGAGGTGCCTTCTTGAGTCCATACAGGGCCTTCTTCAACCTAAACACATGAGACTCCTTCTCATGTATCATGAAATCATCTGGTTTCTCGATGTACGCTTCTTCCTCAATATCTACATTGAGAAAGGATGTATTCACATCCATCTAATGCAGTATCCAAGCCATGGATGTTGCAAGGGAAATAATCGTTCAAATAGAAGTCTATCGAGAAACATGAGAATATGTCTCCTCATAATCTATTCCCTCCACCTGAGAGAGTCCTCTAGCAACAAATATCGCTTTGTGCTTCTCGATGCTATCGTAATATGTGTGTTTGATCTTATAGATCCACTTGCAAGTCACTACAAACTTCCCCTCAGGTCTCACAACAATATCCCACACACCATTCTTCATGATGGACTAATACTCCTCTATCATGGCATCTCTCCATACTAGCTGACTAGATGCCTCCTCATAACAGGAAGGCTCAGAATAAATTATTTGGATCATAACTGCAACATAGCATGAATATATCGGGGGTCTCTTGCTCTCTCATAAGGTACTAGGAGGAGCTGCATGTCCTTCTACCATCTGCAGTGTCTGATGATCCCATGCAGGTCTCTTCTGACCTACTGCAATATCTATGGGAAAATCAATTGTAGCTACAAGATCAATGGGATAAATTGGATCAATAATCTCAATTTTCTCCCCCTGAACTGTTGGAGGGTGAGAGGGAGAAGGAACCATCTCTTCATGTCTCTCACCATAAATATCCATGTGATATCCTCTAGATCTCCTGAAGGATACCTCCTCCTCAAAGGTAACATCTTTTCTTACCTCAATATGTCTCTGACCATGGATGTAGATACTTTATTCCTTCGAAGACTCGTTGTACCCCACAAATGTACCCTTTCTTTTGGAAGGGTCTAGCTTGTTCCTTTTCTCCTTGGGTACATGAATGTATATTGGATACCCAAATATCATGAAGTGTCCAACCTAAAGCTTCAATCCAGTGAAGGCCTCCTCGGGAGTCATGTTCCTCAAGGTCTTGTGAGGACTTATGTTCTGAACATACACTGTAGTCATGGATGCCTTTGCCCACATAAACATAAGTAAATGCTGATCATGAATCATCACCTTGACTACCTCAACACTAGATATGTTATTCCTCTCTGCGACCCCATTCTATTGAGGGTTGTAAGGAATGATGTACTCCCTCTTGATCCTTGCCTCAATGCATAAATCATTGAAATCATGGGAGGAATATTCTCCTCCATTATCTGATCTTAGCACTTTGATCTTCTTTCCAGTCAGGTTTTCGACTTGTGCTATGTACTTCTGAATTCTGGCAAGGGCTCAATCCTTGGTCTTCAAGAAGTCAATCCAAGTCTTCCAAGAGTGGTCATCAATGAAGATCACATAGTATAGGTATCCACTCAAGGAATCAACTATCATGGATCCACATAAATATGTATGAACCAAGTCTAAGATCCCCTTGGATATCCTGTCACTACTCAGAAAGGACCCCTTGACATTCTTTCCTAGAGAACAACCTCTGCAAATTCCATCGTGTTCAACATGGAACTTTGGAAGGCATGTCACCATATTTCCCAGAGCGAGAATAGATCTATAATGTAAATGAGAAATTATCCTATGCCATAGTTCACTCAAATTGATAGAATCATGTATCAAGGCCTGAACTAGTCAGACAATCAATCTGTACAATCTATCCTCTCGAACACCAATCACCCGAGAAGAATCCATACTAGAGTTCTTGTTCCATGTAATAACCATTCCATAAGAGAAAACAACCTTGTAGTCTTTGTTCTCTAAGGATGAAATAGAGACAAGGTTTCTTCTCATCCCAGATACAAATAATACATCACTCAAATGGAGTGGCGTTTGTTATCCCCATTTTGTGGATAACTAAGGAGATTATGTCTCGAGGCCCCCAGGTTGTAGATATGGAGTACAAAGAGACTACATGACCGATGGTACCATTTTTCATAGATGAAAAAACCACTCACCACCACATATGGTCATAGTTTTGAAGATGGCATCCACCACATCAATTGGCTTTCAGAAGGAAGTGGGCCTTGCTCCATGAGATACAAGTCAGTATTATGGTGAGCATCATTTCAATATTTAAGCTAGTTGAGTATGTTTTATTTTCGATTTCTCTATATTTCAAGATATATGCTTGGACATTATGCCTTTTTCCCTGCTTCACCTTGGTGGTTGACATTCTACCCTAGTAAGTGGTCTTCCTTGAGAATGGGTTTTCTACTAGGAACTCCCTTAAAGAGCCATCATACCATTCCCGACCATACTTACCACTTTCCATCATTATTCCCCTCCATTTCCTTATCCCTTGGGATTTTAGGGTGTATTGACCCAAGAAGGGCTTATCCCTCATTTTATGGGAAGAAGGGGCTGAAGGCCTAGAGGGGTTGATGTTGGGTAAAAGATAAAATCCTTGTATAAACCTTCTATATGCTTCACCCAGGGATCACCCAAGAAAGCAGTGAAACACTTATCTTTGAGTAAAGGGGACCACAATATAATAAAGAATGCTTAAAAGGTTAGTTGAAGGATAGGCGGTCTCATCACGAGCTGCCCTATCATGTTCATGGATATATAGTGGTATGACATTGCCATCATATGGTCACCAAACCAAGGTGACGTCTCTCGGTTGCACGACTGGGAGAAAGGGGGTCTCATCACGAGCCAACCTTCTAATTTCCACTAGGTGTTTGTGGGTGACATTGCCAACATCTAGTCACCATGCCAGAGAAGTGACCTTCAATCTCTCCTTATGCTATATTGAAAGAAAATAAAAACAAAGAAAGATAAAAGGCAAATTGATGGGCTTGGAAAAAGTGCATTGCGGATGAAGGTACCACACACCCTCTACAAAGGCACCCATGAATGAGACACTACGATCCCTTGTATTTCATGAGCCCTATGCCCATTGAGTTTTGACCCCAACCACTTCATTCACTTTACATGGATTAGAGATGGATCTCTTTGAAACTCTCCTTGACCTAGTGAAATATCTACCCAATAGGACACCTCTACAACCCTCCCATATTCAAGCTTGACAAGTTGCATAGTGTCTTTGAGTAATTAATTGTTTGATATAGTGATATTTGATGCACATGCTTAGATGTATTATTTATTGATTGGATTCACTTATCATGATGTTATGACTTTAGATCCTTGGAGGGCGTGCTCATTTGTCTTTGCAGGGCCTAGTTGGTGGATAGTTTTGGGAGAACAAGCCTAGATTGGGCTTCCATGGGGCTATAAGACCACAGGTTGGATGCCAAGGGCCCGCATGTTGGATGAGAAAGATCAGACTTGGAAGGCCTTGATGATGACTTGGATGACATAGCCCAACCCTCACTTGCCAAATGATTTTCCTAGGAGGGGAAAAACATCCTCTTTTTGAGCTTGACATCATGTTTGGGGGCCTAGGGCATGGTGGTCAGATGGTATGCATTGAAACTTTGAAGTTTTGAGGTTTTTGAGTCTTTTACCATGAAGGAAGACATTTGGATGCTTGACACATGTCTTTGGAAAGACTTACTACCCTCCTACATCACCAACGACCTTCTCCTAGTGTCATAACGTCCCCTAAAGGGGTGGTGTCCATGTAATTAGGGTTTCATTTGCGCAAAAAGTGAAAATTTAAATGAATTTTTTAATATACTTTGTTAAGGGGGAAAGATTAGGGTTTTTGACCTCTAATCTTGTGGTTTACCCCTTAATTTTTGGACAAGTCACCTTGGTGACATTTGTATAAGTAAGACATCATAATATCACATTTTAACATAACTCTCCCTCACTGTGAAAAGTATTGGTATGAAATTTTCATTACACTTGGATCTATTTGTCTCTTGTACACTTATTTATGGCTATCTTGATGAATGGTTGATGGAGGAGTGAGGCACTAGCCTTGGATGAATGCTTTCTAGATTTTATGGTGGATTATCTTAGCATCTTTCTTGATTTTGTATGGTGTTTTACTCTTATGCTATCATTTTTTTCAAGTCAAGGATTGTTGTGCTAGGATCTAGGTGGGAAGTATAAGGGCATACACCCCCACCATAGTCTTCATCATATTGGTTAAACAAGGGTTTACTAAGAGAAGTATAAGGGCATACACCCTCTTAGCTTAACCCCTAGCTAGAGAAACTTGTCTTGGAAAGTAAAAGGGCTTACACCCCCAAGGAGGTATCTTATATAGCTATTTCTTTTTTTGACTCCATTAACCCAATAGTAAAGGCACTAGTCATACATTTTTTCCATTGAACATATAAAATCATTGCCTTGGGAAAAGTGGATTTTTATCTTTTGGAAGGTCTCTTGCTTGAAGTTATTTTTCCTCATTGAGAGGAGTCTTACCCTACTAGGGCGTTCCCTCTCTCACACTACTTTACTTGCTGTTACAAACCCTAACCTACACCCATTCGGGATGATCTAATCTAGATAAACTACTAACCATAACTCCTAAACTAACCCTAGAATAGCTCCTAAAGTTTACTCATTTAATCTACTAATTAGGGCACATATTTTGGGATAATTGTTGGCATGTTTTGATGGTGTAATTTTCTGATAAAAGTGAATGAACTCTACATCCATAAGGCTGCAATTTTATATACAAAACACATGTTATAACAACTTGCTTTATTCGGCCTTAAAGAGCCATTTTTCAGTCATAATTGATTTCCATACTCATGGATAATATTATTGATTTATCTCATGTTTTACATGCTGATTTGAATATCTTAATTGCTGATATAAACTGTCATCTACTGCTGGAAATTATGGACGCTTAACTTTCTTATCCATACTAACATATATCATTGAAAGTTGGATTTTCTTGTGTCTCGGGCATGTACAATCATCCAAAGAAGTAATATACATGTGGGGAAACAATCAATTGGCTTATAAGGTATCTCTTCCCACATTACACTCCACTTATACTTGACCTCTAGGGGATCCACTTCCATCTCAATCCCCCTAGGGTTACCGAGATCGCCTCCCTAGAGTGACCTAGTCACCCTTGAAGCGCGAGACCTACATCGAGGTAGCATTGGGTGTATGATTCCCAAGTTGTATCACTTTCTTTGTGGTTGGGTCGAGCTTTTCCCAAATTACAACTTGCGCTATAACATTTTTTCATCGTTGTCGGGGAATATTTTGAATCTTCTTCATACCCTAACGACACTTTGGTAAGCTATCCCAAATCCTTTCCCTTAGATTTCCTAGTGAATCCACCTAAGGGATGTTCCCTTTCCCTTTTCCTTGATGAGCTCAACTTGAATCTTAGCTGGCGAATACACCTTCCTAGAACCCACTTTTCCCTTATCCTTTTCCATCCTTTGGTGAGCCTTGAGCTCATATGGTGACTCCATTGAGGTATTACCCTAAGTAATGGAACCATGGCCTCACGAGACTTACCATGGGAATTCCATAAGGTTTATCCCTCCTTTGATGTTCAGGATATTCCTAGATATCCTATCCAAATCATTACTCCCCGAAGTAGAGGGAAAGTTGCCCCAAATTTGACGGTGATCCAACCCTAGCAGTCACCCATGTCATGAATTATATGAAGCATTCTTTGAGCTTAAATGTGCTACATGAATATGTGTTGTTGAATTTTTTTGTGTCTTCACTAGAATCAAATAAAAAATATCAGTTTGCACACTCATGTGATCCAAAGAGTATCCCTTCTTATACAAATCTAATTGAATAATTTCTCAAGCAATATCGACCAACTACTCAAAGTTTGAAAGATGCTTTCCAAGAGATCAAACACACTCTTTTATGAGAAGGTCTTATGATCGATGATGAGACCATTTATGAAGAAAAGATTGAAGAAGATCCTAATAAAGAAGATCCAGATGAGACATATGATGAAGATAAAGTATCTTCTCTTCCACTTGATGAGGACATCTAGACCTTTTCTCCTCCTACGCATCAATAAGATAACATGATGAGCTATAATCCTTTTGATAACTTTGATGATGCTTTGTTCCATGACTGTGGAAATGAAGAAAAGTTCCAAAAGGATCTTGATGAAGTTTCTCTTGCAGAAGGCATGAATGAGACATTGTCCTCTACTGTCCCTTTTGAAGAAGATGAAGTTATCCAGTCTTGTGAACAAGTAATCATCTTCTATGATACAAATGAAATCATGGAACAACCCCCAGATACACTTGATTATCACATTAATGATTTCATACAGATTGGGAGATGCAAATGGGATTTGGGTTGTTTCATTTTTGAAGGAGATCCTATCTATGACATTGAAGGCACATCTTGGATAAAGGATATGAAAATAATTTATTCAAAGGATTTATTTTTACAGCCAGATGGTCCATATATGTGCCAACCCAATGATATGGTTTACATATTTGTTCCATCCATTCGAGGATGACCTGACACAACATTTTTCAGGATGATTTTCAACCACTATACTCATATTTTGATAGACACCAGGTCATGGCCTGCCCAAAGCAATATGAGGTCCATACTACCAAACAAAAGTACTTTCATTTTGAGACTTTGGACAAGGATTTGTAGGCAAAGAATAGATGTTTCTTGAGTCTGACGGAGGATTTTTTTGCTAAGGTTGTGCCTTGCCCCATCTTCTCTTGTTTGGGAAATGATAGGGTTTTCTTTGGATCTCTTGTCCTTTCTCAGCCTTTAGGGAGAAATGATATTCCAAGTGAAGATGAAGATGAGACATCGTCTATGTATAGTATCCCCCTTCAGAGATGGATTGATCAGTATTGTGGCTACACTTTCAGGTGGGATGATTGGGATGATGGTTTCTCTTTCCAACAAGATTTTTTTCCCTCCCACCCATATTCATGAGTTTTATTTCATGATCGATTATATGTGTGTTTATACTCATGAATATTATGTGTTTGACTTATATTTGTTGTATTATATGATTAAGCACATRGGGAGATACTTTTATGAGATGATCAAATGGTTGCATTGGTTGTATGACTTCACTTAACATCATCCAACATGTGATCTTCAGGGCCCCAAGGCCCCAGGTAAGTAGGTAATTCATTTTGATTCCCTKCATTTGCATATTGATTTCTCATATTAGTTTAGATGCATTTCATTTTCATTTTTCTCTACTTGCATATTGATTTCATGCTTAGTTTAGAAATTTTTGAAAAAAATGTCAAAATTTTATTTTTCTAGCTTAGTTGGTTTCGATTATGGTCATATCAGAACAAGGATGATCAGGCCATCCTGCACTTGAAATTTTGGTGTTTACTTGTAGGCACAGGTCTACCAAGAGATGCTTTGGTTGTCATGCACTCTACTTCGAGCACATGTCCCCAAGTAGGAGACATGTGTTATCCCCATTTTGTGGAGAACTAAGAAGATTATGTCTCAAGACCCTCTGGTTATAGATATGGAGTGTTGAGAGACTAAATGACCAACAATACCCTTTTGCACAGATGGAAAACCCACTGACCACCACAAATGGTCATAGTTTTGTAGATGGCATCCACCACATCAAATGGCTTCCAAAAGGAAGTGGGCCTTTCTCCATGAGGTACAAGTCAATATTATGGTGAGAATCATTTCAATATTTAAGCCAATTGAGTATGTTGTATCTTAGATTGCTCTAGATTTCATGATATATGCTTGGATATTATGCCTTTTTCATTGCTTCACCTTGGTGGTTGATATTTTTCCCTAGTAAGCGGTCTTCCTTGGGAATGGGTTTGCTACTAGGAACTCCCTTAAAGAACCATCATACTGTTCCCAACCATACTTACCACTTTCCATCATTATTCCCCTTCGTTTCTTAGGTGTATTGACCTAAGAAGGGGTTGTCCCTCATTCTATGGGAAGAAGGGGATGAAGGCCCAGAGGATTTGATGTTGGGTAAAAGATAAAAGCCTTGTATAAAACTTCCATATGCTTTGCCCAGGGATCACACAGAAGAGTAGTGAAACACTTATATTTGAGTAAAGATGAACCACAATATAATAAATAATGCTTAAAAGGTTAGTTGAAGGATAGGAGGTCTCATGATGAGCCAACCTATCATGTCCATGGATATCTAGTGGTATGACATTGCCATCAGTTGGTCACCAAACCAAGGTAATGGCTCTGAGTTGCATGGCTGAGAGAAAGCAGGTCTCATCATGAGCCAACCTTCTCATTTCCACTAGGTTTTTATGGGTGACATTGCCAGCATCTGGTCACCACTCCAGGGTAGTGACCTTCAATCTATCCTTATGCTATGTTGAAAGAAATTACAAAAAAAGAAAGATAAAAGGAAAATTGACGAGCTTGGAAAAAATGCATTGTGGACAAAGGTACCACACACCCTCTACAAAGGCACCCATGAATGAGACACTATGACCCCTTTTATGTCATGAGCCCGTTGAGCACTCAACACACCCTAAAAAGACTATATCAAATTTTACTTTTTGGGTACCACTTGATCTTTTGCACTGTCTGATTCATCTTCATTGTGAAAAATATTGCCTTTGCCTATCATTTTGTTTCTCATTTAAGTCTCTCAAATTTTGCTTGAACACATGAAAACCCATACCTTAAAAGAAAGGATTAACATTTAATTAAAAGAATCGACAGCCAAAAAATTTCCCTGACGTGCTCAAAGATTCGACATCGGGAATAATTAAGGATGAAATAAAATCACTCGAGAAAACCAGAGTCATTGAGCACCGATCCTCATCGGCTTCGGAAAAAGGAAGTTTTCTTTCATGATAGGAGTCACACAAGGATATCACTGATGACCAATCCCTTTGGCATCAAAAAAAGGCTAAAAAATTAAGCGTTAATGAAGAAATAAATATTGTGCCGATAGACAATCCTCGATAACTTTCAACATTGGCGAGTTTTAGAAAGCTAGCCTGTAGAGAACATAATAAGTCAATCCTCGATCGTCAAACCTCGATACCTTTCAGCACCGTCAATCCCAGGTTTATTTTAACACACATATCATGTCGAAAACCCTGACTCTGAATGAGATACACAATCAAACCACCAGTCCTCATATGCCATCTGTCATTGCCCAAGTGGTTAAACATACGATCTAATTTTCCCCTAAGGCATCATCGGTTCCCAGACCCAAGTTGCACCCCGGATAAATATTGTTGCGTCAATGCCGTACGATGAAATCAATCGACATCGGCATGTTTTGTTAGGAGGATACCAACAAGAACATTCACCACGTATCTCTGATTCTCGATATGTCCACTAAGAAAGTGACACCGTGGGACGTTTTAACTCTAAGATACGATGGAAAAGAAGCATTTAAAGAACTAATTAATTCCAAATCTCGCATTAGTTATTAATTTGTGCAGGGATCAAATCAGCCATTTGAAATTGTTGATAGAGCACACTACCCTCCGCGCCTCCGTCCTCAACCCATGACGAATTGAATTGCAGGGATACGGTGGCAGATCTGGTTTGATTTCCACTCATAACCCGAGTTAACTAGTCGACACGACATGATAACTTCTTCTCCGTTTAAATTCTTTTGAGCAGATCATAAACAAGATCATCGAGCACAAAGAAGTTCAGAGAATCCAGAGGAGCAAGACAAGCAATCTGGAGGAAGTTTCCAAGGCACATTTTGTATTAAACAAGAGGTTTAGCAAGTGTTACAGGTATGTATCAGTCTATGGATTTGTATGCTTCAATTCATTCATTTTTATCCGATGTTACTCTGTACGCATGCCTAAAGGATTAATTTTTATGGCAAGAACAATGCCTCCAAAGAAACCAATCACCAAGAAATATCTGAGATCATCGACGCTAAAGGAACCAGATGTAGGAGAAGGCTCTTCCCAAGTGGTCGCAAAACAATTGGAATTTGCTCCAAATCCGATGCCCATCATCAAGACATCCACCAAGGAGGCTTTCATTCAACCTCCGGCCTTTGGAGACACATAGGCTAGCATAGGGACCAAGTTGGTACTCCCACATTAGGGAGAAATTTTCCAGAAGATCAAGCGGGAAGAATTCCCTGAATATACCCCGCACAACGACCTTGATGTGAGGAAACGCGACGATGAAGTTTTCCCGAATATCCGAAAGTTGTAACTGCACATGGTAGTGAGAGGAACTCTAGTATTCCCCTGCATAGAACTCTTGAATTGGCTTATTGACCACACGAACACACAAATATGTCTGATTAATGATGACAATGGGGAGTGTGTCGAGGTTTTCCTTCTGGTGGAGGTGCAAAATTACTACAAGCTCAGAGACCTGGAGGAATGAATGAACACCGACTTTGTCGTAATATTGTATGAGAAACACGACACCAGGTGGGTAATGGCTGAGTGGTGGAGAGAGGATAAAAAATACACCAATTGGACCTCCGGCTGGTACCCGACGACCAACCTAAGGGAGTTGTATATCTATTTAATGGCCCTCCTCTGCCAGTTGCATGGGGAGAAATATTTCTCTAGGTTTCCAGAGGCTTGGATGCCTCTATATTATACTATAGCTATTTTTGGAAGAGGTTTTAATTGGGGCACCATCATCTCCAAACAACTGAGCACTTACATACAACATGCTTAGACACCGAAAGAGGGAGAGGCTCCATCCTTCCTCATGGCTTCTTATCTATTGGATGCCATCTGTGCCAGAAATTTCTTTGTCGGAATGAACTTGAGATGGCACACCTCGAAACTCTCGGTCCATGTGTATTTCGACATCTTGTTGGAGAATAGGTACAAGAAATCCTACCCTCTCATCTATGATCAATTTATTGCGTGCATTCATTTTATGGTTTTCAAGAAAGAGTGTCCAAGACTATCTGTCGTGGCCAAGAAGATGATATCAAAGGTTGGTCACTGGTATATGGATGAGTGCAATACCTACATCAAGGTTTTCAGAGCCACTAGAGTGCCACACCTATTACTTGTGTATGTCCCTGATCGACTAGTAGTAGGGGAAATCTACTACCAGACCATCCTGCAAGGTTACAATGCTACTCTAGTAAAAGATAACAAGCGAACATTCATACCTTATGGATTCCATATAGGTTTCTATATGGTAAAATACACCAATCAAGCTAAGAAGGAAGGGTTAAGACAATTAGAGTTCTGATTCCAGACTGGCCATATTTGCAAGCACGACCCAAAGGGTCTAGTCCTGAAGTACGTGTCGCAAGTATCGTCCTACTGGCCATACACCCATGACATGTTTGAAGATGAGATTTTCACAGAAAACATGCAGGATTAGGATGAATTTGTGGCAAGGATGGACAATCCTAGGATGACCAAATTCAAAGCCACGAGCCTAGATGAACAAGACGAAGCCCTGGAACAACAAGCTCAAGGAGCCCTCCAGGATAGAGAGGAAATAATAGTGGTTGAGACAACAGAAGCTCCCCAGGAAGTGGTCGAAACAACAGAGATTTCCCAGGTGACCCTGACATAGGATAGGAGTTCCCCTGAGGCTCAGGATGCACAAGAGAGAGGGTTACTCATGTATGAACAAGCCCAGTGGATGATGAATGAGATGCAAGATAACCCAGACCTCGTCTAGATGCGAAGGCTTCTAACTGATAGCCCAGAAGAAATCCCAGAGGGACCAAGCGGCCCTAGATTCATAGACCTTGATAACATCAATGGGTTAGACGACCCTGAATCCATAACGCCACCAACCGGATCACCAACATGTATTGCAATGAAACTGGAGGTAGTTGGGGTATCAGTAGAAACAAGTGTGTTGTACCCCCTCCATGAGATAATTAAAATCTATGATGATGATGAGAGACTAGAAGTATCTCGCGGGTCTCTGGTGCATGTAAAAGAAGAAAAGGGACCTGAGAAGACATATTCTCCTTTCTCCGATGTCCAAACCCAGGAGGTCACACAGAAGGAAAAGGAAGTTAAAAGTGTCCTAGACACTAATTTGCCCGATGCGCCAGATACCCAAGCAGATAGTCCTAGAGATGAGCTGACGTCGAGTGAGCCAGAAGAAAGAACCTCGTAGTAGGAAGTCGACATCTCAACATTTGATAGACAAGTATCGAGTCTATCCCTGAAAGATCTATTTTAATTGGTACTCAAACACTCGATGAATGACAAATAGAAGCTAGGCCTTCCAAGCATAATGGGGAAGTCCAAGAACCTAACCTTGAACAAGTGTACACCGTTAGAGGTCTGGGAAATACACTCACATGGGGGGATCAATAGATTCTTGAATTGGTGGACGAAGTAGCCGATATATATGTGGTCACCTATGATCGGAAGAGGAAGGCTATCGTCCAACGGACCACCAAGAAAAGAAGGATTGCATTGGATCACTCCATCCTCACCACTACAGAGGAAGATTTGATATACAAAGAAAACACCAGAACATCTGAACTTATAAGCATAGGGAGAGCAATCTTGGATGGGATCCTAGATAGAGCTAAAAAGGATGAGAAGGAGTTGGTCTCCGCCTTGAAAGAACTGGAACATTTGCGCCACCTGGCTGAGTATTATCAAGACAACATAAAGGCCGCAGTATACTTAAGGAGAAAGTCCCAGGAGGCCTATATCAAATTCACAGACGAGCGACACTTATTCACCGCAAGAATCGTTGAACTACAGGAGGACACCCTCATGGAACTCACAACGTGCAAGGATATGGAGTGGTGGTACAAAAAGGCACAGAAAGCTGTGGAAAGAGTCAACTACATTGGTGCGGTCCAACAGGGCCAAGATAAATAAGAACATGATATCTGAGTGTTGAATGAAAGCAGTCTTGATCTCATAAATAAATTAGCCGAGTATTGGGAAAAAATGTCTCAGGAACCCCACCGAGAAATTCAAGAGAAGTGGGTTAAGTGTGATAAACACTGGACAAAGATTAATTGGGTGATGAAAAATATCAGACTCCCTGAGTTCGACACACCTGACGACTTTTTTGACTTACACGACATAGTTGAATCACACACAAAGAAATATTCTTCATGGGCCAAAATACTAGCAAAGGTGACCAACACAGTGCCAAGACAGGTGCAACAATTTATGTAACACCCGATCAAAGCTCAGGCTCTGCTGCAACAATTGATTGCGAGTCTAGTTAAGTATCAATCACATGTGATATAAATAAGAGAATTTTATGTAGCCTTGATGGAACAACACAGGTTCCCATATGCCAACACCTACGAGGAGTTCATCAGTTGGTCTGAGTATGAGAAAAGTCACTCGTTCAAAGTGATATCTTAATATGACTGTTAAAAAACTGTTAGGATAGAACGCCACGTGGGGAGTTTTTTTTTACTTATCTACACTTAGCTGTTATTTTCAGTTGAATTTTATGTTATAAATAAGAGCATCGACCAATTAGTCAAAGGTCGATGGTTTTTACAAGAAACTCTCTTTTTCTGGTTTGTTAATAATTATTTTGGAGCTACTTGTAATAGAGAAGTCCTTCTGGACCAAAGACAAGTGATATTTTCATCAAATGCATGTATGAGTGGACATGGAGAAGAACTATTTCCTATCCTGTTTCATGAATAGATGTTGTAATAAGTAAGAGCTATTGAATCTATTGTTAAGTTATCTAATGCAATGTTTCACAGTTCTTTTCTTTAATGATGAATATGAATCGTTGTGTTTTTATGTGATGGATGATTAGAGTACGTGAATTATTTTACTTGCCATTACCTATCACATATGTGTTTTCTTTCTGATAATTAAGTGTCTCAGACAGTAATTGGATGCTCACATGGTCAACGTATTAGTACTAGGCCTGTGGTATAAAATTGTCGTCTACATGCTTCAGTAGCGGGTTATCCCAAGCTTAGCCTCTTCTCCAGTAGTTAAACTTATTCTTGTTTTGTTACCTAGTTGGTTTATAATGGCTACTATCTTATATCGGTTCCACCTAAAAGAAAATACAAAAAAGAGAAATTCCAAACTGCAGGAGAGGCCTTCACAAGAAGATGTAAATCCCATTGATTAATTGGCTGGATCGCAAGATCTGGAGAACATTCCACTATCAAACACTGTAGAGTCTAATTAGGCCTTAGTGGAGGGTTTGGTTCCTGCTGTTGAACTTAAGGGATTTAGGACCCATCAATAGAATTGGCGCTAGAAGGAGGGCCTGAGAATGAATGGTTGAATACACATTTCATGTAATATTTCAAACAACCTATAGATTCAGAACAACCCACATGCATGGCTAGTCATTCCTAAGATAACCCACACACACTGAGTACTCCTGAAATGAGAAACTCACCCTAGCACGAGGGAGAAAAATTGTTCCCTGATATACCTTATGCTCTTCCTCACGAGAAATTAAATCAATTTAGAAGAATCATGAGAGCTTACACCCGAAATATCAATGTGTTGTCTTTAGCTCCGATACTTCCTCGAAGACAAAAAATAAGAAGAGCAGTGGTCGACACCCCCGACCAGGTTTTGTGCACACAGTAGAAGACCTAATATATTTTTCAATCACCTTAATTGAACATCCTCTAAATATAATCCCTGAAATGCCTGTCGGTGATGTCTCTAAGCTAGACAATTTTTCGGAAGAAGAGGAGTTTAATTCAGAATCCAAAGATATAGAGGACAACAATGACCATGAGGAAGAGGGAGGAAACCCACCTCATAAAAACCAACCTTGGTTTTCCATAGACGCTTTTTTCATTCCAGGATGAGTACATAATCTTCCCCGACACTCATAGAAGTTACTTCCTAAATTTGACCCCGAGACCTCAGGATTCCCTCAAGATCATATCAAGAAATTCATACTAGAGATCACACTTATGAATGTCCAACATGAAGACGTAGTATGCAGGATTTTACCCTATACGTTTGAGAATTTAGCTTCCACGTGATATTTTAATCTACCTGTAGGATCTAAACCAGCTGGATGAAGTTTAAGAAGGATTTTCTAGATAAATTCCCAGAAGAAACTACTACCAGAGCTTTGATGGATAAACTATTTGCTGCCACCATGAGTTCGAAAGAAAGGGTTAAATATTTCAATCAAAGGTTCACAACTATCTTGAACAAATTCCAGCCTGAAGCTAAACCTACTAAGGAATTGAAAATCAAAGTATATGCTAATGCCCTCCCAAATTCTATTTCCATGTTTGTGAAGAGGGCTGCCAAACAGACCTTGGCTGAGAATTTTGAAGAAGCCAAAACAATTGAATTACAAATGAAAGGATTCAAAGAGAGTCATGTCTCCTTAGTCAAGAAAGAAGCTCAACCCCCTCCCCAGAGAGGGCTATTGCTCACTAGACCCCCATGGAAATAAGAAGAACAAGCTCCTAAAAAGGGTAATGGAGACATAGAATACCTACAATGCATGGTTAAGAAGTTATCCAACGAAATCATAGACATGAAAATAAGTGTTGGGGAGGGAAACCAAGGCCAAAGGCCCTATAAGACTTTATTTAAAAGGAACCCTCCGTTCAAAGCAATTGATCCTCCCCCAGCTAACTTAAATATTGATATGAGAAATGTAGCATTTGATTTTTTCTTTAATTATCACCAGGAAAATAAATCTGAAAGAGATTGCCCTTAATGGGTGCATGCCATGAATTTCATGGCCAATTGGTTTCTAGACAAAGTCTCCCTGATCGAACAACCAAGTAGTTCAATTATGAATGTTTTTGATCAAGAAGAGGTTGACCCACCAGAAGATACAACCATGCTGATATGGGATCCTGACCTAATCATGCCCTTCGATGACTTGTTTGAAGCTCAAGGACCACCCACAGAGGTATCGGTTGTGAAAACGCACAGTAAGGGTCCACCTGTCCTGAAAGATCCCGCTACTACCCAAACGTTGGGGGAAAGGTCGAACCCCGATCACCCTAAAGCATAGTTTTCTCCTTGTAAGGATACTATAAGCATCCATACCTGAGAATCACCCAAACTTGATTAAAATGTAGTTGAATATTTGAAGAAATTAAAAGCTAATATATCAGTTATGAATATATGTAGAATCCCTCAGCAAAAATACTTTCTATTACAATCTTTGAAATTAGAAGAAAACCCTATGACAAGAAATGATCAAGAAAGAAATATAACTCCCACAAATCTAGTAAATACGCTAATGGTAAATGCCTGCTCAGAGGATAATAAGGGAAGACCTTTTATCCCACCTTTCCTTTTAACATTTTAATTCTTCAACAATGTTATCACACTAAGTTTCCTTGGGTCTTTAGCCTTTAGTTTTAATTTTTCCTAAGCCTTTAGATTTCAATTTTTTATTTATCCCCTTAAAAGTATGTTTGCTTAGGTTCCCTTGATAAATAAAGGCTTAAATTATGACTTATTTTTGATCCTCACATAAAATTTTTGACCTCAGATCATTTTCATGACTTATCTTTTGATCCCCTTCATGACTTGAAACTAAGTTCGACTCACTCCACGATCAATTGGACTTAAAATTCCAACTTTCTCACTCATGCCTTCATAGCCTTGCCATGTTTTCCCCTTTGTCCTTTTCTAACTGGTCAAATCATTATTTGAAAAGGAGCGTTGCCAACTCACCAAGAATTTCCGTAGTGTACTCCCTGTCTTTCATATTTTATCACGATTCTTGATTATTATGCTGATGCCATCTCTTCCTTGTTTTTAGCACCATGGTTAGTTAAAAATATGCCTTCGAGGTTTCATATTTATGAGCTCTGCTAACGGTTTTCAAATTTTGAAAAAATCAAATTGTTGCACTGTACAAACTACCAGTTTGGACTGGTTGGTAGCAACGCTACTAGATATGATGTTCAGGTGGATTCAGAGACCAAATTGCTCATGATCTTCTCCTAAGATTTCGCTCAATCTTTGAGTTGTCATTATTCTCCAGAAGAAGAATTCACACAAGGGAGGTAATGTGATTAGAACTAAGACTACATACATGCATCTATTCGAGGTAGAGCCCATGGATAGAGAAGTTTTTCGAAGGGTGGGCTGCCTCACTTTCTGCCAAAATATGCAAAGGGGTCATCCTGAGGTGACAAGGAAGTTTGCCTTACATTTTGATGGCTTGAAGACCAAGGTAGGAGACCTAGAATTTGAGGTGTCTGAGACCTCTACTTCAGCTACTATAGGGATCCCTATCACTGGTGAGAGTTGGTTTAAATCCATGGCCTTGGATGCAGCCTATGTCAAAGACTTCCTTAAGCCTGAATATCAAATTGACAATCTTTCCAAAGGGGTGCCAAGAAATCATCTGGTTCGAGAATTTGATAAACTATTGAGGATCATTCAAAGGTACTTTATGTGTGAAGGGAGGTTCAATACACTATACCAGTACCATATAAGGCTTCTACTGCATTTTACTGGAAAAATTGAAATGAACATTCCCTTCTATTTGCTAAGGAGAATAGGCAAGTTGTCAGACAGGGTTCAATCCAAGTCAAAGGTTGTGTATAGTATCATTTTTCATTCTGGGTTGATAAGAATGTTGGTTGATGAAGAGATGAGAAAGAAGAACATCTCATGGGAACACTTCATTAATGTTTCTCACATGAAATTGGACATAGAAGCTACTCCTCAGTCACATATAGCAAGTCCTTTGCCATCCACCATTGCTGCTCAAACAAGTACTAGTAAGAAAAGAAAGAGCAGAGTTCTTGTTCAAGATCAAGAAGCCATCAAGGAGGTTGCAAGAATTGAGGAGGAGACCCATCAATCTCCATAGAGAGACCTTTCACCCCCTCCTGCACCAGAGTTAGAAGAGGTCCCTTCTTCTACTAAAGCTACAACAAAGAAATGGAGGAAGCTACACTTGTCTTCATCTCCTTCAGCAGCTAGCACCAAGATCAGAAGGCATTTCATAAGGTCATAAGCTTTTAAAGAGGCTGTTGAAGAACAGGTCCTACCAAAGGTCTCCATCCTAAAGAAGAAGAAAGATAAGGGCAAAGGCATTAAGAAGCCCTTTGAGATAGAAGAAGTAATACTTGTGCAGCAGAAAGAGAAAGGCATTAAGAAGCCTGTTGAGATAGAAGAAGTAATCCCTGTGCAACAGGAAGAGAAATCCATGAAAAAGTCTATTGAGACTATTCACATCACTAATCCACCTAGCAGCTAGACGTTCAAAAAAATGATCACGCAACTCAGGGATTCTAGAAAGGAGGTGGCTCATTTAAAAGTAGAAGACATGTCTGACATGGTTAAGATGAAAGAAATCATGGATGGCTACAACCACACTCTTGATTTAGAAAGATTTGCAGCAAGAAGAGCCTAGCCTCTTCATAGGCAGCTCAAGAACCTCTATAGGCAAAACAAAGACTTTCAATCTCAGAATAGAAAGCTCAAAGAAGAACTGCAACTGTTCCAATATGAAATGGCTCAAAGAAACTTGAATGTATTGGTTGAAGCTACTATTGAAAAGGAGAAACCAACAACCAAGGAGAGAATAGTTCCAGTGAAGAATCCTGTTACTGCTAAAGGGAAGAATATTGTTGTGCCAAAGGGAAGTCCTCCTTCTACAAGGAGTGTTAGGTTGATGAAGTAATTGGTGAAAGCTGAGCTCCATTTTTGAATATGGTCCCATTTTGCAAAGATAAGTAATTAAGGAAATAATACATCTACCACCTATACAGGCTTCTAATGTTTACTGTTCAGAGTTTTGTTTTTTTGGGAAGAATTAATCCCTTCAACAGTAGTAGTGTAGACTTTTTGTAGTGCCATGGTGGTACAGAATAGTCTATTTTTCATGTTCCATAAGTCTGATACCTATAACACTGCTAAATCGCCTAAGACTAATGGCGCTGCTAATGCCCGAGGTTGCTACCAAATCTATCAATGTTGAAGTGAAGGTGCTGCGAATTATGATGGCACTACCAAAATTTTAACAAAGAGTAAATTGTACAGGCATACGCTACTAAATGTTTGACAGAGACACACAGGAAGGTGCTACCAACATTTTGACAAAGGCCGAATTTTGCACAGAAAACACATAGGCTTGGCGCTACTCATTCAACTTGTCTATTTTGGAGGTTGCACTACAAAATCACAGGAAATTTGGTAAAGGAGCTAGAAAGGCTCGCTACTCAGAGTGCTACCAAATGATGCTACCAAAAGGTACCATAAATGAAGGGAAGTCGAATTAACATCTTTATGAATAACTGATGATGTGGAGAATTGCAGAGATAGCAGCTGGCAACATGATCAATTCACCCTAAAAGACACTTGGTAGGCAAGGAGTTGAGAATCAAAGGAAGATCAATTCAGTTCAAAGTTTGGTTGGATCAATGACCAACATTTTCCCCTTTTATAACACAGTTGTTAGTTTAAGTTGTTAGATGGAATAACTACTTGGAGATTTTCATGTGAAAAAGGCTAGCTCGCACCTTCAGTTGTTGCCTTCCCTTTTGATATAAATAGATAGTCTACATACTTTAGTAGTTTCAGATGGTTGAGCTAGACTCCCTTATGCTGTAATATTTTGATGAAGTTACTGTGAACTGGTTATGTACTTGATTTTAGATATCTTGGTTAATAGAAATCATCTTTCTTATTCCAACTTATTTGCCTCTGATGCTGAAGTATTCATTCTTGAATGATTCACATGGATTGTTGTGATGATATTATGATGAATGTTTGATTATAATATTATTATGATGTTTCTCTAGTGTGCTTTAACTTTGAACTCAAGAAGATCTTGTGTTAGAGTTTTTCTTCCTTAGGTTGCTTGCAAACCTAATGTTTATAGCAACCTTTACATAATTCTCACCAAAGTCTTCCCTATGTTCACCTTTACTTCCACTTACTGATTGAAGTTATTCAAGACCTCAATTGCTCATACCTACTAGCCCATATTTCTGAGTTAGAACATTATCATCTTGAGTCTGATCCATTTGACCCCTTAAAAACTCATTTACATTTACACATAACCTGATGGGTACTGGGCTTACCTTCCATGCAATCTGAGGGTGATTCCTAGTGCTAACATTATTGGCGTCGTTGTCGGGGAATGAATTGAAGACATTTCCTTGGGTTTGAATGACAAATATTACTAGTTTTGAAGGTGCATTGGAACTTAGTATCTTAAATATTGCGACTTGCACCTGGTGACTCCATTGTTTAAGCTCTGGCGCCTAAAGGTAGACATATGAGATCAAATCCAAAACTACCTTTGGTTCCACGTGAAGTTGACCCAGAGAACATAATCAAGAAGGGAAAAGCTTCTCAAGAAAGTTTTTCTATTGCTGCTACAAGTGCTTCTGGTTAGTTGCCTGATTCCACTCTTAATACACCAGTTGTTATGTCAAGTAATCCTTCTTTACCTTTTGCTGAAGTATCTAAGAATATTGATTTTGAAAACTTTCCTATTGAATACTCCTCTTTTGAGGCTCATTTAAAAGAAGAAAACATTGAAATTTTTTCTTCCCCTAGCATTGTAAAGTGGTTTAGTCTTGAGAGTCTTGAAGATTTTCCTACTTTAGGCTTTGCTACTCCTCCTCCTATAAACATTTCTGCAGCCAAAGAAGAGGAAACCTCATCCCCTTTACAAACTTTACCATCTTCTTCCAAGACTCAACCTTCTGCCGTGAAAACTAAAATTCCCCCTTCATACTTTCCTTTTTCTCCTAAGCTGCATACAGTCAAGTCTCCTTCTCCTCCTTGTTCACCAAGAGTCCAAAATCCAATGGCAGGTGCTAACCCCCCTGCAAATAGGATGGATGCCATAGTGGCTGCAAGATATGCCCCTCTTGTCTTACCTCATCCAGTAAATGCTCTCCCTATTGGAGATTATTTAAAATACATGCCCAAATTCACAGGAGAAGAAGATATAACTGCTACAGAACACCTTGTTGCCTTCTACAGTTATGCAGACAATCAAAATATTGAAAATGAGGATGTGTGGATGAGAGTCTTTGTCCAAAGAATTTTTGGTGAGGCTAGGAAGTGGTTTAGGGGTTTGGACCTTGGATCCATTACTGGGATTGAGGCATTAGACAATTCCTTTTTGAGACACTAGGGAGACAAAAAGGACTTTTTGTATTATATCAAAAAATTTGTATCCCTAAAGAGGAAAGAGGGAGAGCCTGTCTCTGACTTCTTTAAAAGATTCAACAAAATGTACAATAAGATTCTTGCTAAGATAAAACCTACAGAAACCTTTGCAAAAATTACTTATGCCAGTGCCTTTGACCTCGAGTTTTTCTTTCTACTGAGAGAAAGAAGATCAGTTTCCTTAGCTCATATGCAAGATGCAGCCTTGGAGGTAGAATCCAACATAGTGGCATCTGATAAAATCAGGGGGAAATCTGATAGGGACAGGATAAAAAACAGAGTTGAAGCTTCAACTTCTAACTCCCCTATTGTCCTTTCTCAACTAAATGAACTTACCAAATTAGTAAAATCCCTTTCTATTGAGATTGAGAAGTTAAAAATGGAAGGAAAACAAACCTATAGAAATACTCAAAATGTTGATAATAGAGGTAACTTCAGGAGACCAAATAATACTCCCTAGATCCTTCCAAGAGATCCTAGAAACAGAGATAGGGATGATAAGAAGATACAAACTCCTTTACAGAACAACCTTGTTGTTGATGAAGAAGGAGAGGAGGAAGAAGATGATCCTAAGATTCATTGCTTGGGTGACACCTCACCATCTCCTCACTTGACTCAATCTGCATATGAGTAATCCTTGATGGACATTCAAATAAATGAATTAAGTAAGGGAGAGAAAGCAAAAGAAATGCCTCATATATATAATCTCATATCCAAAAAGAATGAAGAAAAGACCGATGCTTCTGATCAGCCAACCCAAAAGAAAAATTCTGCTAAGGCTGGGATAGTTGGAAGCAAAGAAAAAGAGACTGAAAGCCCCCGAGTATTGATTAGAAATCCTACCCCTGAAGCCAAAGAGATCCTGAAATCCTCCCCTCCTTTCAGTTTTGAGAATGAGATCCAAAAAATTAAGATCCCTATACCTTTTTTGGAATTGATAAAAAATGAAGAATTTAAAAAATATCTCTCCAAAATGTTCCAACCTAAATATTCTCCAAGTGCCACTGATTCAGTAAATCTGCAAGATGAAAAACCAACAGTTATCTTAGGTCCTTTGATAGAATATAGAGATGATTCATCCCCCCCCTTCTATACATCATTGAACATACATGATAAGGTGTTGCATAATTGTTTGATGGACTCAGGGGCATCCCACAACCTCATGCCCAAAACTGTTATGGATGACCTTGGATTAGAAATCACAAATACCTACCATGAATTGTATTCTTTTGACTCTAGGAAATTGAAATGCCTGGGGGTCATTAAGGATTGGTTGTGACTTTGTTTTAGCTACCCATGAAAAGTGTAATGATGGATATCATGGTAGCTGATGTTACCCCCAAGTTTGGCATGCTCTTGTCAATATCTTGGATAAAAAGACTTGGGGGAACCTTGCAGATGGACCTATCATATGCTACCATTCCTTTGTTTGGGGGGGAGCATAGAAGACTTTACAGGGAAGCTCAGTTGGATTATGTTATTAGTGATGAAGCAAACCCCACTAATCATCCTATTTTTTCTATTGATACTGATTTGGAATCCAACATTTTGCAGCTCACTGATGCTCCTGAAACTCCTCTTGAAATCAGAAAATAGTCCGTTACCTATTTTGAAGAGCCTTCTATAACCACCTATTTTTGGAAGATGTTCTTTGATGGAGCCTCTTCTAGGGAAGGTGCTGGTGTTAGAGTGGTCTTTGTCTCACCTGCTCAAGAGACTATATCTTTTTCATACAAACTAGAATTTGAAACTACTAATAATGTGGTAGAGTATGAAGCTCTTGTCTTGGGATTGAGGGCTGCCAAAGACATGGGGATTGAAGAGCTATTAGTATTTTGGGATGTTGAATTGATCATCCATCAGATAAAAAATATTTATCAAACTAAGCATCCTAGGCTCATAACTTATAGAAATGAAGTGTTGGGACTTAGTGGGTAGTTTTTTCTCAGATTTTAACATTTCATTTATTCCAAGAGAAGAGAATACCATGGATGATTCTTTGGCTGTAGAAGAAAGCAATTTCAGAGGCCCCTTACCACCTAAACTCAAGTATGATGTAGAATTCAAATGTAGACCTTCTATACCAGACAATGTAAAGCATTGGAAGGTGTTTGAAGATGATCTTGAAATTAAAAAATTCCTCGAGACTGTTGATGAGTTTTTTGCATTACACATTGATCAGGATCATGACTCTGAAAATAATCCTCATGCTGATGTTTTCCTTAATAAAATTTCTAATCATCATATTGTGCAGTTACCTAGAAACCACATTCCAAAAGGATTAGTTCCTTTGGAAAGATTATTTGACAAAAATGATGTGGTAGTAAAGGGGAAAGTGTCAACTGATGATGCTGATATAACTGAGTGCAATGTGGGTACATAAAAGGATCCAAAATATGTCAAGTTGTCAAGCAACCTATCAAGGGAGCAGAGGGATGAATATACTGAGATGTTAAAATAATTTTCTGATGTGTTTTCTTGGACTTATGAAGATCTCAAAACTTATGACACATGCATTATAGAGCACAAGATCCCATTAAAGGAAGAGACCAAACCTCTCAGGCAAAAGTTGAGGCAAATAAATCCTATGTTGTTGTCTGTGATGGAAAAAGAGGTGAAAAATATTTTAGATGCTAAAATTATTATTCCTTTGAGGTTTTTTGAATGGGTGGCCAACTTGTTCCCAGTGAGAAAAAATAATGGAGAAATCAGACTTTGTGTTGATTTCCAAAATCTGAAAAGAAGCTATAAAAAGGATAATTATCATTTGCCCAAGATGGAGCATATATTACAAAGGGTGAAATGTGTTGAAGTTTAAGCTATTATTAGGTTACCTTTCTATTTACTAGATAACAATAGCATAGACATGATCACTAAGAGAAACACAATCACAAGAGTACAAAAACATTTATCCTGGGAAACCCTCAAGGGGAAGAAAACCTAGCAAAACTTCCTTAATATAGATATCCAATACAATGCCACAATAATGAACCAAACAACACAGAAATTCCTCTCCCAAGGATGCGCTTCTCTCTCTCTTCCTTCTTCCGACAACTGGTAACTGCAGCTTCCTTCAATACTTGCGCACTAGATGAGTGAGATGAGTGTGTGTATAAATGAGGCATTGGCCTCTCTTATTTATACAATTCTGGCATGTGTGGAAGTGTCTCTTCACTGGCAGGGACGGATTCTTCTTTTGGGTGGTTATAACCACCTTTAATATATTATGGGGCCTCTTTAATATATACTGGGGCCGACTTCTTATTTATCCTATTACAATTAGGGTTTGACCAATCCACAAAAGGGGATATAGTCAATTATAATGCCCAACATGATCAATCCACAAAAGGGGATTGATCTAATCAATAATAAATATATTTTATCTTTATCCGCAAAAGTGGATAAGAATATTCTTTGCAGTTACACAATATTTTAACACTCCCTCTTAACAAGAAGGATATTCTTTATCTTTTGACAGGTATTGGATGTCGAAATCAACTAAGTAGCAACATCCACTGGATAACATCATCAATTGGGGACCATCATCAACTGGATAACTAGAGGCATCCACTTGGTCATCTGGCATCATGATCACCGACTGGCATATCTATAAATCATCAGATGTTTAGTTCTCTTTATCTTCGTGCATAAGATACTATTTCTTTCTTTCGTCTTCATGCAAAAGATACTTCTTTATTATCTTCACATAGAAGATATCTTATCTTCACACAAAAGATATTCTATGAGTTTTGCCATTCCTTTTATGTTCTCCCTTCTCTTGTAGTCATCTATCTCACCCATCCACTGCGGAGGACTACTATCATAGCTTCACTCCTAGTCATCCCACATGAACTAGAGAAGCTAATATGCTAGCCTAGGCAAGACTAGACTCCCTTTCCATGATCCACGTAGGATCACAACATAAACCTCAATAGCCAAGTAACCATTCCACATGGTCAAGGTTTGTGTTCCAGGCTACTCAATCCTTGGCTAGAGGAGAGTATCTACCCATTGCCCCTTGGAGAAGCATCCACATTCCTCTCTATGAGGGTGGTCACACCCCTCTCTACGAGGGTATTCTAGCATGTCCCCAGAGTATCCAAACTAAACACTTAGACAGAGGCCAACCTTGGCAAATTTCTCATTCCCCTTCTCTATGAAGGTCTCTTCTCTTTTCCTTCTCTATGAATGTCTACCTTTGGGATTTCTCTTTCCTTCTCTATGAAGGTCTTTTCTTTTTCTCCTTCTCTACGAAGGTCTAGCTATGGGATATAAAAAAATCTCTTGTGGTCCAAAACCTTTCCATGGTATAATACTATGCTACCCATCTGCTGGGCACCATCCATCTACTGGATAGCTTTCATCTCGATCAAAATATCTGGGAACCATCCATCTGCTTTTCTAATTGCATCAAATCACAATCCTTCATTTCAAACTCGGAGACATGGCTCCCTCTTGCACCAAGCTAATATCTTCTAATCATCATCCTTGAAGTTTTCTTTTGTAATATCCTGGGTGCCTTCTTGAGTTCGAATATTTCTTTCTTTTTGTCTTCATACTGGATCACCCTGCTCCCTTTGCATCTATAAGACCAGTACTGGAGCAACTTGTAGTTACCTGCATCTCATCTACTATATTTGAGTATCCATCTTTTTCTTCATCTTGAATATTTTTGTTCTGCATTGTTAGGAGCCTCCTGCTCCTATATAAATATTGGATATTGTCTGGTCTTTACTGACTGTCACCATATCATACGTCCTTCTCATGTTGTCTGCAAGTCACGGCATAAGTTATTTATTCCGAGACTTGTAAACTTACTTACAATATGCTTTCTTTGTCACTCTCATGAGTGATCATAGCTAAAATAAATATTTTATCTCTTTCTTCATCCTCTTCTTTGATACTTCCTTCATAAGTCTACATAGACACTGAAATAAAATGAGTTTAATTAACATTCTCGCAAAAAACTAACTTGTAATGATAAAATATTAAAGTAAACAAGATACTAACAATAAACATGAATACTTATCTTTTGTTTTTGTGTGGGGAGGCTCCATGGGATCCACCATTTGCTATCTTTCTTCAGATCAAATATCTTCAACTTAAAGTACATAATCCTTAATTTATACTAAAGCTTTCTTTGAGGGAGGAGATTCCTCTTCCTCTGCCACATATGCTTGATGCTTTCTTTTCCCTTTTCCTCGAGGACAGTCATAGGAAAAGTGTCCCAAATTTTGACAGTTGTAGCATTTGATCTTTGAAACATCTCTCTTCTTATCTAGAACTCTTACGGAGTTAGCTTCTTTATTGTTCCTCCTGAAGGAAATTCTTTTGTTCTTTTGAACTCTAAGAGCCTCCTCTTCATTGAAAATTAATCTCTTTTATTGGTTTGCAAGTCTAGATTCTTCGTGTGTGCAATCTGTCCATAACTTATCAAACTTGGGTAACTTGCTTCTTACACACACTCCTTGTACAAAAGGAATCCAAAATGTTGGAAACCCATTTAGGGTTGTGGTTACAAGTTCTTTGTCACTAATGACATCTCCAATAGTTGCAAGCTGATCTCTAATATGGGAAACTCTCATAAGATAGGATGTGACAAATTCTGAGTTTTCCATATTCATATTATGAAGCTGATTTCTTAAGGTAAGATTCCAGCTAATGTCTTTGCCTTTATATAACCTGCTGAGTGCTTCACACATTTGCCTCGTTGTCTGCAGTTTAGATATATGAGGGATCAAGTGATCCTTTACTGAATCTGACACGATTCTCTTTGCTTTCTTTTCATTCTTCTTATGCTTGGTCTTTTTCTCTTCTTCATCTGGTCCTTCTACATCCACTATAACATGTTCTAGGAGATCATTCTAGTATAGAATCATCTGCAACCTATGCTTCCAAGATCTGAAGTTTCTAGATCCTTCCAACCTGTCTTCTACCCTCATGCTGGTAGCCATTCTTTCTTGCAGTATAAACCCTAGCCCTCTAGGCTTATAAAAATAATAAAAAAATCAAATTTCTTGGATCTAAAAACTGAACTCACCAAAATATGTGTTGGACTGAGGTGAGTATGCTGGTACAGTTAGATTTATGAAAATCCAAATTTTGACCCTTGAAAATGGACCAACAGATTTTTGGACTAGTGCTTTTGGTACTTCTGGTTTTCTAGTACTTTTGGTACTCTGGTACTTCTGGTTTTCTGGTACTTTGTGAAAACTAGGGTTTCACTTTCTGAGAGATCTATCCACTGAAAAGGTAGGGCGCACCTTTCTAGATCGTTTTGAGGCTAAAAACCTTCTTTAATAAAAAGCCCTAATTTTCATGTACGACAATAGTGACGTTTTTCTTTTTCCTGTGAAAGATGCTCTCTTCAGCTTAGCTATGATACCATGTTAAAGTTTAAGTTATTATTAGGTTACCTTTCTATTTACTAGATAACAATAGCATAGACATGATCACTGAGAGAAACACAATCACAAGAGTACACAAGCATTTATCCTGGGAAACCCTCAAGGGGAAGAAAACCCAAGAAAACATCCTTAATATAGATAGCCAATACAATGCCAAGATAATGAATCAAACAACACATAAATTCCTCTCCCAAGGATGTGCCTCTCTCTCTCTTCCTTCTTCCAGTAACTGGTAACTGCAACTTCCTTCAATACTTGCGCACTAGATGAGTGAGTCGAGTGTGTGTATAAATGAGGCGTTGGCCTCTCTTATTTATACAATTCTGGCATGTGTAGAAGTGTCTCTTCACTGGCAGATCCGACTTCTTCTTCTGGGTGGTTATAACCACCTTTAATATATTCCGGGGCCTCTTTAATATATACTGGGGCCGACTTCTTATTTAGCCTATTACAATTAGGGTTTGACCAATCCCCAAAAGGGGATATAGTCAATTACAATTCCCGACATGATCAATCCACAAAAGGGGATTGATCTAATCAATAATAAATATATTTTATATTTATCCACAAAAGGGGATAAGAATATTCTTTGTAGTTACATAATATTTTAACAACATGTGCATCCAGGATGTCCATGGTTGATGGATTTTTTGGTTACAATCAGATCTTTGTCTTGCCAGAAGATAGAGAAACGACAGATTTTACCACTCCTTGGGGTACATTTATGTATGCTAATATGCCCTTTGGTTTGATGAATGCATGGGCGACCTTTCAATGAGCTATGGACATAGAATTTATTGGAGAGAAGGAAAAGTGTGTTGTTATCTATTTAGATGACATAACAGTGTTCTCACAATTTGATAGAGAACACTATGATCATTTGAAAAAGGTTTTCTTGAAATGCAAAAAATTTGGTCTCTCTTTGAACCCCAAAAAGTCATCGTTTTCCATGAAGGAGGGAAAAGCATATTGTGTCAGCTGAAGGGGTAAGGATTGATTCTAACAGGGTTGAAGCTATCCAAACCTTGTCACTTCCTATATCCAAAAAGGAGGTTCAATCTTTTTTGGGAAAAAATAATTTTTTGAGAAGGTTTGTTTCAAATTTTACTGAGTTGGTGAAGTATATTACAACCATGTTGAGAAAAGGAAATGAAATCAAATGGACTGTTGAGTCCTCTAATTCTTTTGATCAGATAAAGAAAGCCTTGACTGAAGCCCCTGTGCTCATCAGCCTAGACTACTCCAAGTATTTTCTTATTTTTTCTTTCGCTTCATTTGATACAATAGCAACTATTTTATTGCAGAAGAACGTTGAAGGCTTAGAGAAACCCATTTCTTTTTTCAGCAGGGCATTGAGAGATGCTGAATTAAAATATGACATCATGGATAAGCAGGCATATTCATTGGTTAAATCTCTCAAGCCTTTTAGAATTTATGTGTTGCATTCAAGAGTCATTTTTTATGTCCCATTAGCTTATGTAAAAGAAATTCTTATTCAGCCTGATATAGATGGTAAAAAGGAGCAAGTGGATTGCTAAAATCCTTGAATTTGATCTTGATATTAAGCCTACCAAATTGGTTAAAGGCCAAGGTTTAGCCAATTTGCTGGATGAATCTAATTTCTCAGCGTTGGGGGTAAATTTCATCAACACTTGCTCAGAAAATCAACAAGCCAAATTGACTAAAAAAGGTTCTTAAGTTTTTCCTACATTGGCAGATTGCAACTGGTATAAGGACATTATATTTTTTCTACAGAAATTGTAGCCTCTAGATGGTATGGAAAAGAACAAGGTGAGAGCCTTAAAACTCAAATCAATTAAATATTGCCTTGTTGATCAAGTCTTGTATTGGAAAGACCCATTAGGAGTGCTTTTGAGATGCCTAGACCCACAAGAAGCCCAAAAGATTATGTCTGATTTCCATGACATTTTATGCGGCGGGCATCATTTTTGGAGGACCGCGGCATATAAGATTCTCATGGATGGGTACTTCTGGCCTAGTCTATTCACCAATGTTTGTGCTAAGATCAGAACCTGTGGTAAGTGTCATAAATTCTCTGGAAAGAAGCAGCTCAAGTCTTTGCCATTAAATCCCATGGTAGCTTCAGGACCCTTCCAGCAGTGGGGTCTAGATTTTATTGGGGAAATTCATCCTGCTTCCAGTGGTCAACATAGGTGGATATTGACTGCCATCGATTACTTTACTAAATGGATAGAAGATATACCTACAAGGAATGCTTTTCACAAAGTGATCATTGTTTTTCTTGAGAATATTATGGCAAGGTTTGGTTGTACGAACATAATTGTAACTGATAATGTTGCTTCTTTCAAGGATGAACCATTGATATAGTTTTGTGATCATTTTGGAATCATTTTGATTCACTCGACTCCCTATTATCCCCAGGGGAATGGACTAGCAGAGTCCTCTAACAAGAGCCTTTTAAAGATCATCAACAGATTGTTTGAGGACAACAAGAAAGCATGGGATTCCAAGCTCAAATTTTCTTTGTGGGCTGACAGAGTGACAACAAAGAGGTCCCTTAGTCTTTCTCCTTTCTATCTTCTGTATGGGGTTGAGGCCATATTTCCTTCTCAGTTGGCCTTGCCTATGGTGAAATTCCTTCAAGACTACCCAAGTAGAGCCAAATAATATGACCAAAAGGATACAACATCTAGTGGAAGTGCAACAAACTTGAGATTAGCTTCTGGATAAATCACATGATCATCAATAGAAGATCAAGAAGGTTTTTGACCAAAAGGTAAAAAAAGAATACTTTCAGCTAGGAGACTTGGTGCTCAAGTGGGATGCACCAAAACAAGACAAAGGAAAGCATGGTAAATTTGAAGCCTTATGCATCGGTCCCTTCAAAATTTATGAGGTATTCTCTAATAACACTTTCCAGTTGCAGAATTTGGAGGATGAAGAAGTTTTTGGTGGCCCTGTCAATGGGAATTTTTTGAAAAAGTACTTTTCTTGAGCCATGAGTGGCTTTTCATGCCATTGTAAATATCGATTTTTTTTTTTTTTTTTTTTTAATAACTGACCCCATAGCCCTAGAATAAGGCACTGGATCTACTTGTTCTTGGCAGCCTGCAGGAGGCATGCCATCCCCTGTGGAGCCAATGTTATCACACTAAGTTTCCTTGGGTCTTTAGCCTTTAGTTTTAATTTTTCCTAAGACTTTATATTTTAATTTTTGTTTTGTCTCCTTAAGAGTGTGTTTTCTTAGGTTCCCTTGATAAATAAAGGCTTAAATCATGACTTATGTTTTGATCCTCACATAAACTTTTTGACTTGGGATCATTTTCATGACTTTTCGTTTGAATCCCTTCATGAATTAACACTAAGTTCGACTCACTCCACGATCAACTGGACTTGACATGCCACCTTTCTGAATCATGCCTTCGTAGCCTTTCCATGTTGTCCCCTTTATCCTTTGCTTACTGGTCAAATCATTATTTGAAAAGGAGCGCTTCCAACTCACCAAGAATTTAGTAGCACACTCCCTGTCTTTCATATTTCATCACGATTCTTGATTATTACATTGATGTCATCTCTTCCTTGTTTCAGCGCCATGGTTAGTTAAAAAGATGCCTTCAAGGTTTCATATTTATGAGCTTTGATGACAGTTTTAAAATTTTGAAAAACTTAAATTGTTGCGTTGCACAAAATACCAGTTTGGACCAGCTGTCAGCAACGCTACCAGATCTAATGCTGAGGTGGATTCAGAGGCCGAATTGCTCGTGATCTTCTCCTAGTGTTTTTCTCAAGCTCTGATTTGTCATTATTCTTCAGAAGAAGAAGTCACACAAGGGAGGTAATGTGGTTAGAACTGAGCCTACAAACATACATCTATTCGAGGCAGATCCCATGTCTAGAGAAGTTTTTCAAAGGGTGGACTACCTCACTTTCTGCCAAAATATGAAAAGGGCTCATCCTGAGGTGACAAGGCAGTTTTCGTTACATTTTGATGGCCTGAAGACCAAGGTAGGAGACCTAGAATTTGAGGTGTTTGAGACCTCTATTTCAGCTGCTATAGGCATCCCTATCACTGGTGAGAGTTGGTTTAAATCCATGGCCTTGGATGCAGCCTATGCCAAAGACTTCCTTAAGCCTAAATATCAAACTGACAATCTTTCCAAAGGGGTGCCAAGAAATCATCTGGTTGGAGAATTTGATAAAATATTGAGGATCATTTAGAGGTACTTTATGTGTGAAGGGAGATTCAATACATTATGCCAGTACCATATAAGGCTTTTGCTGCATTTTACTGGCAAAATTGAAATGAACATTCCCTTCTATTTGCTAAGGAGCATAGGAAAGATGTTAGACAGGGTTCAATCCAAGTCAAAGGTTATGGATACTAGAATTTTTCATTCTGGGTTGATTAGAATGTTGGTTGTTGAAGAGATGAGAAAGAAGAACATCTCATGAAAACACTTCATTACTACTGCTCACATGAAATTGGACATAGCAGCTAATCCTCAGTCACAGATATCAAGTCCTTTGCCATCCACCAATGCTGCTCAAACGGGTACTAGCAAGAAAAGAAAGAGCATAGTTCTTGTTCAAGATCAAGAAGCCATCAAGGAGGTTGCAAGAACTGAGGAAGAGAGCCATCAATCTCCACAAAGAGACCTTTCACCCCCTCCCGCACCAGAGTTAGAAGAGGTCCCTTCTTCTACTAAAGCTACAACAAAGAAAGGGAGGAAGCTACACTTCTCTTCATCTTCTTCAACAACGAGCACCAAGATTAGAAGGCATTTCACAAGGTCATCAACTCTTAAAGAGGCTGTTGAAGAACAAGTCCTACCAGAGGTCTCCATCCTAAAGAAGAAAAAAGATAAGGGAAAAGGCATTAAGAAGCCTGTTGAGATAGAAGAAGTAATCCTTGTGCAACAAAAAGAGAAAGGCATTAAGAAGCCTATTGAGATAAAAGAAGTAATCCCTGTGCAGAAATAAGAGAAATCCATGAAAAAGTCTGTTGAGACTGTTCACATCACTAATCCACCTAGCAACCAGACATTCAAAAGACTAATCAGACAATTCAGGGATGCGAGAAAGGAGGTGGCTCATTTAAAAGCAGAAGGCATGTCTGACAGGGTTAAGATGAAAGAACTCATCGATGGCTACAACCACACTCTTGATTTAGTAAGATTTGTAGCAAAAAGAGCTCAACCTCTTCATAGGTAGCTCTATTGAAATAATGTAACTGCAAAGATTATTCTTATTGATATATTATTTATAGGATCAATCCCCATTGAGGATTGATCATGTCGGTTATTGTAATAGGACCAAATCCCCTTTTGTGGATTGGTCAAAAGATAATTGTAATAGGCAGAATAAGAATTCGGCCCCAACCAATATTAAAGAGACCTAGAATTATAATAAAGGTGGGTTTACCCACCCAGTTTGAAAAGTCGGCCCTGCCAGTGAAGAGACACTTCACATGTGGCAGACTTGTATAAATAAAGGAGGCTAGCGCCTCACTTAGACAAAACTCACTTGCTCAGTTTGAGAGACAAGTTCTGATCTGTTACCGGAGAAGGAGAGAGAGAGTGATGCATATCTAGGAGAGGACTTTCTATATTAGCGTAAGAGATCTCTTGGCATTGTATTGGCTATCTATATTAAGGAAGTTTTGCTGGGTTTTCTTCCCCTAGAGGGTTTCCCAGGATAAATGTTGTGTCTCTTGTGATTGTGTATTTCTCAGTGATCTTGGATTATGCTATTGTTATCTAATGAAATGAAAACATCTATAATAATGGCTTAAACATTAACATGGTATCAGAGCCAAGCTGAAGGAAGCATCTTTCGCAAGAGAAAAACGTCACTGTTGTTGTACCTACAAATTAGGGTTTTTCAAAAGTGAAGCTTTTCAGCCCTAAAACTATCTAGAAAGTTGCACCCTCCCCTAAGGATCAAATTGGCATCATCAACACACCTTTTCAGTGGCTGGATCTCCCGGAAAGTGAAACCCTAGTTTCACAAAGTACCATAAGTACTAGAAAACCAGTACCAGAAGTACCAGAAGTACTAGAGTACCAGAAGCACCAGTCCAAAAATCCGCAGATCAAATTTGAAGGAGGAAAAGTTGGATTTTCTCATATCCAAGCACACCAGGCTGCTCGCCTCAGCCAAGCGCATCTCCTGGTAAGTTTAGTTTTTTATTTTGAGCACTTTTATTTTTTGGTCATTTTCCTAGCTCCAGGTAAAGATGTCTGCAAGCATTAAGCTTGTTGACAAGTTAGAAGGAGTGGAAAACTTCCATGACTAGAAGTATAGGATTGGCCTCATTCTTGAAGAGAATTACCTAGCAAGATTTGTCAAAGACTAAGTACCCGAACCCGACGATGCCGCAGAAAAGGCAAAGCATCAAAAGGACACAATAAGGGCCAAAATAATCATTGTTGATTCAATTAAAGACCACCTAATTCCTTATGTGTCATCTAAGAAGACTCTGAAAGAGATGCTTGATTCCTTGACCAGACTATATGAAGGAAAGAACATAAACTGGAGGATTAATCTTAGAACTCAACTGAAGAATACAAGGATGCAAAAAGGAGAAATGATTCAAGAATACTTCTCTAGAATCTCTGAATTCAAAGAACAACTAGAAGCTATTGGAGATACCGTAGACAAAGACGAACTCATAATGACGGCCCTAAATGGCCTCATGAGACCTTGGGATGCTTTCATCCAGACGATATGTGCCAGAAAGGATAAACTGAAGTTTGACAATCTATGGGAAGAATGCATCCAAGATGAAACAAGAGTAGTGAATCATGAAGTGTTACTAGCAAGGGATTATGATCAAGCCCTAGTCACTCACACCAAAGGAGGAAGGAAGAAACCCTACTTCCAAAAGGAGACTCATAAATAGCCTCAACAATCAAATAAATTCAATCATAAAGAATCTCATCCAAGGAGATTTCAGAAGAAAGGACAATGAAAGGAAAGAGACTACTCATCTGTACAATGCTATCATTGTGACAAGATGGGAGACATTGTGAAGTTTTGTCTAGCCAGATGAGAAGAATACAAGAGAAAATAAAAGAGGCTCCATGCCCATGTAGTCAAAGATGAAGAGCCACCCACAAAGATGATAAGAGAGGAGATCAAAGACCATGTGTTGATCTCGGCCCTCTCAGGATATGTAACACTTGGAGAGGACACTTGGCTCATTGATAGTGGTGCATCCAAGCACATGATGGGACAAAGAAACATCCTCTCTTGTATCTCAGAAAATAATTTTTCTTAGAAAGTGACACTTGGTGATGATTATCAGTATCCCATCAAGGGAGTGGGAGAATCAAACCATAAACTAAATTTAGAGAATTCACTAAAAATGAAGGACGTACTATATGTACCAGGCTTGAAGAAGAACCTACTCTCAATTTCAGCTTTAGAGAAGAAAGGCTTCAGAGTTTCCTTTATAGATGGAGAAGTACTTATGTGGGCTAAAGGAGAAACCTTAAATGAAGCAATCATCATTGGAAATGAAGAAAATGGCTTATATAAACTAAAGGGTCACTCAGAGGCTGCCATGACCCATGCCATTGAAAACTCATGTGAGATTTGGCACATAAGGTTAGCTCACATCAACTACAAGGTACTACCATACATATGAAAAGCAGTCACATGTTTACCAGAACTCAAAGGTGACCATAAAGGCGTATGCAATGAATGTGCACAAGGGAAGAATATCAAGAACCCATTTCCGAAGAGGGACAACAAGTCAGAAGGAGTCCTAGAACTCATCCATTCAGATGTGTATGGCCCAATGCCATCATCCTCCATTAGAGGGTATGTATATTATGTATCATTCATTGATGATTACTCTCGTAAAACCTGGATATATTTCTTAAAGACTAAAGATGAAGTGTTCAGTAAGTTCAAGGAATTCAAAGCCTTGATAGAGAACCTTTATGAAAAGAAGATTAAGATACTCAGGTCATATAATGGAGGAGAATATACCTCAAAAGAGTTTGTGAAATTCTGCAAAGATGTTGGGATCAAGAGGGAACTCACTAATCCCTATAATCCCCAACAAAACGGTGTAGTTGAACAAAAGAACAGAACCATACTGGAAGCTGTGAAGACTATGATCCATGATCAAGATCTTCCTATGTGCTTATGGGCAGAAGAAGCAATGGCAGTTGTTTATGTGCATAATTGATTATCCCATAGTGCACTTGGGCTCAAGACATTGGAAGAGATGTTCACCGGAAAGAAGCCAGAGGTGAGCCATCTCAAAATATTTGGTTGTCCAGTGTTTATTCATATACCTAAAGAAAAGAGAAACAAGCTTGACCCTTCAGGAAAGAAGGGAATATTTGTGGGATACTGTGAGGTCTCCAAGGCCTTCATAATCTATATACCAGGTCAACATCACATTTAGATTAGCAGGGATGTGACCTTTAATGAAGATGCAGTGCTCAAGAAATCTAAAATATGCCAGCTTGAAGAGGTATAGGAAGAAGAACCCGTAATCCCCAATACTGCAATGAGGGAGGTTCCCAGAGTTGTAGAACCAGTGAGGGAAGTCGTAACTTCCCTTGATGAGGAACTTCTAGAATACCATGATATAGTAGAAGTGCAAGAACCTCCTCAGATACCGATCCTCCATAAAAGAAAGCCAGCTTGGGCTAGAGAGCTTATTCAAAACTGAGAAAAGTACAGTGTTCCCCAAGGAACCACGAGACAGGTGAAAATACCAAAGCCATTCTCCAGTTATACGGATTTGATGTGTGACCTCCTAGAAGAGGAGCCTATCTGTTTTGAAGAATCCATTCAAAGGAAAGAATGGGAAGATGCCATGACAGAGGAATACCAATCCATAATGAAGAATGAAGTATGGGAAATAGTTCCCAGACCGAAGAATAAAGATGTGGTATCCTCTAGATGGCTCTTCAAAATAAAACATGTTGCTGATGGAAGTATTGAGAAGTATAAGAAAGATTTGTCGCTCATGGCTTTTCCCAGAAGGAAGGCATTGACTATGAAGAGACATTCGCTCATGTGGCCAGATACACTTCGATCAGAACCATCATAGCTCTTGCAGCTAAGATGAAGTGGAAGCTACACCAGATGGACGTGAAGACAACTTTCCTAAATGGTGTTATCGAAGAGGAAGTGTATATAGAGAAACCTCAAGGATTTGAGGTTGAAGATAGGAATTCTCATGTCTGCATATTGAAGAAAGCCTTATACGGATTGAAGCAGGCTCTTAAAGCTTGGTATGGCCATATAGACAGTTTCTTGACGAGCTTAGGATTTACCAAGAGTAAAGTAGACTCAAATCTCTACTTCAAAATCATGAATAATGAGCCAATAATCTTACTGCTATATGTGGATGACTTATTCTTAACTGGAGAAGAAAAAATCATCACAGAATGTAAAAAGAGACTTTCCTTGGAATTTGAAATGAAAGACCTTGGCCTAATGCATTATTTCTTAGGTCTTGAGGTATGGCAAAGTCCTGAGAGGATGTTCCTTAACCAAGGGAAGTATACAGTTGAAATCTTGAAGAGATTCGACATGTTGGAATGCAAGTCCATGAATACACCCATGGAAGCGAATCTAAACCTGTTGGTCGATACATCGTCAGAATTGACTGATGCCACACTGTATACCACACTGTATAGACAGATTATTGGATCATTGATGTATGTGACAAACACTAGACCAGACATTTGTTTTGCCGTGAACACCTTGAGTCAGTTTCTGGTAGAACCCAGATGTGTTCACCTAGTGGCTGCAAAACATGTGATGAGGTACCTTAAAGGTACAATAGATTATGATCTCAGCTATTATGGAGATCATAATTTCACATTGAGTGGATATACTGATGCAGATTAGGCAGGAAGTGTTTATGACAGGAAAAACACTTCAGGATGTTGTTTCAATTTGGGATCAGCTATGATCTCGTGGCAGAGTAGGAAGCAATCTAGTATTGCTCTCAGCACAGTGGAAGTAGTATACATTGTTTCATGTTCTGCCAACTGCAAAACTATATGGCTTTGAAAGTTGTTGACCGACCTATTTGACCTAGAGATGAGAGAAACCATGATTCTATGTGACAACCAGAGATGCATAAAGATGACAGAGAATCCTGTATTCCATAATAGGTCAAAGCACATAGAGATCCATTATCATTACATCCGTGACATGGTACAGAGAGGAGCCTTAAAGCTCCAGTACATTAGCATGGATGAACAGGTTACTGACGTGTTGACCAAGCCTCTATCTCATGTAAAGTTTGAGTACGTCCGAGATAATCTTGGCATAGTCTGAAAGGACCTTCCTCGAAAGGGGGAGTAGATGTGATGTTCCTTGCTTCTGACCTAGTTGTTAGACGTAAAGCAAGATGTGATGTTCCTTGCTTCTGACCTAGCTGTCAAACGTAAAGCAAGATGTGATGCGTTCCTTGCTTCTGACCTAGTTGTCAGACGTAAAGAAAGATGAGATGTGTTCCTTTCTTCTGACCGAGTTTTCAGACGTAAAGAAAGATGAGATGTTCCTTGCTTCTGACCCAATTGTCAGACGTAAAGCAAGATGAGATGTGTTCCTTGCTTCTGACCGAGTTGTCAGACGTAAAGAAATATGAGATGTTCCTTGCTTCTGACCTAGTTGTCAGACGTAAAGCAAGATGAGATGTGTTCCTTGCTTATGACCGAGTTGTTAGATGTAAAGCAAGATGAGACGTTCCTTGCTTCTGACCGAGTTGTCAGACGTAAAGCAAGATGATATGATGAGACTAGCATTGAGCTTCCAGTTGGATAGCTGTGACGTAAAGCCATTCTAGTATCCTACTTCCAACCTAACGGTTGTGACGTAAAGCAAGACGATGAGATGAGACAAGCACTGAGCTTCCAGCTTGACAACTGTGACGTAAAGCCAGTCTTGTATTATGATGATCCAACCTTGTGCTGTGATGATGATGACGTATCAGTTTTTATACTAATACATATTGATGTAGATGATGATGGCATTCCTTTGAGAATGATGATGCTGTTGATGAAGAAAAAATTTGATGATTTATAGATATGCCAGTCAGTGTTCCAAGATGATGTTGATGATGCTGTCCTCTCACCCACTTGATGTTGTTGATGATGTTGTCCTCTCTCTCTCGCATTATACTGCTGAAGAATACCATTCCTGTTAAGGGGGAGTGTTGAAATAATGTAACTGCAAAGAGTATTCTTATTATTATTGATATATTATTCATAGGATCAATCCCCATTGAGGATTGATCATGTCATTTATTGTAATAGGACCAAATCCCCTTTTGCGGATTGGTCAAAAGACAATTGTAATAGGCAGAATAAGAAGTCAACCCCAACAAATATTAAAGAGACCCAGAATTATAATAAAGGTGGGTTTACCCACCCAGTTTGAGAAGTCGGCCCTGCCAGTGAAGAGACACTTCACACGTGCCAGACTTGTATAAATAAAGGAGGCTAGTGCCTCACTTAGACACAACTCACTTGCTCAGTTTGAGAGACAAGTTCTGATCTGTTACCGGAGAAGGAGAGATAGAGTGGCACATATCTAGGAGAGGACTTTCTGTATTAGCATAAGAGATCTCTTGGCATTGTATTGGCTATCTATATTAAGGAAGTTTTGTTGGGTTTTCTTCCCCTAGAGGGTTTTCCAAGATAAATGTTGTGTCTCTTGTGATTATGTATTTCTCAATGATCTTGGATTATGCTATTGTTATCTAATGAAATGCAAACATCTATAATAATGGCTTAAACATTAACAAGCTCAAGAACCTCTATAGGAAAAACAAAGACTTTCAATCTCAGAACATAAAGCTCAAAGAAAAACTGCAACTATTCCAAGATGAAATGGCTCAAAGAAACTTGAATGTATTGGTTGAAGCTGCTATTGAAAAGGAGAAACCAACAACCAAGGAGAGCATAGTTTCAATGAAGAAGCATGTTACTACCAAAGGGAAGAAGCCTGCTAATGCTAAAGTGAAGCATACTGTTGTGCCAAAGGGGATTCCTCCTTCTACAAGAAGGAGTGTCAAGTTGATGAAGTAATTGGTGAAAGGTGAGCTCCATTTTTGAAGATGGCCTCTTTTTGAAAAGATAAGTAATTAAGGAAATACTACATCTACCACCTATACTGGATTATAGTGCTTACTGTTTAGAGTTTTGGGTTTTTGCAAAGAATTAATCCCTTCAACAGTAGTAGCACAGACATTCCATAGAGCCATGGCGTTATGGAATAGTCTATTTTTCATGTTTCATCAGTCTGCTACCTATAACGCTATTAAATCACCTGAGACTAATGGCATTGATAATGCCCGAGGTTGATACCAAA
>ML818646.1:81141-102032 GCA_009831015.1 Picea engelmannii | reverse complement strand
ATGATATTAAGGAACAATACTACCCTGTCGGAAGTTATGAAGACCTGTATACCAAATGGACCACACTGCGGCAAGAAAGAGACCAAGCAATGCCAGATTTCACAAATATCTTCCATACCTTGCGCACCAAGTTGGGTATCAAAGATTTGGAGAGACATCTAGTGCTCAAGTATTGAGGTGCTCTACATAGATACATCTATACCGAAATGGAATTTATGGACATCTCATCCTTGGGCATGACCTATCGATATGCCATCAAAATCGAGCAGAAGATCAAACAAAAGATGCGGTAATATGGGCCTGGGAACCCCTCACAACAAAAGCCAAGAAAGGGAGGCCCCAACCCACTGAACAAAGGATAGAGCAAAGATGGATAGTATCAGGACAACCATTACAAGCCACAAGAAAATAAGGACACCGGAAAGACAAAGAAAGATACCGAGAAGTGGTGCGACTTCCATAAGAGCCCTTGACATAACACTGCTGACTGCTGCTCAAAGCAGTCACTGGTGGCCGAAGTGAAAGCCTTTGAATCAGATGCAGATTATGACTCCTAGATAGAACCAAAAAGTGGAAGATGGATCATTGATGCAGAACCCAGTGCCACTTTTGCTACCACCAAGCTCCAGCTTGGTGAACCAGATAAGCCAGAAGAAGGAGAGAGCCTCTTCCATTCACAGATATGGGTAAAAGGCACCCCTCTACACTTCATCGTTGATAGTGGTAACCAGAAGAACCTCATCTCAATAGAGGTCGTCAAGCAGCTGGCCCTAGAAACAACATTGCACCCATAACCCTACACCATTGGATGGCTCCACCAAGGAAGCGATCTCCACGTCAGCCAACAGTGTCGACTGTCATACGACATCAAGCCCTTCAAATACAAGGTATTGTGTGATGTTTCTCCTCTTGAATTTTGTGATGTTCTTTTGGGCCAACCTTATTTATGGAAACGTCATGTTGTATATGAGTCTATCCCTCGTAGTGTTATTATTACTTTTAATAGGAAATTGTATAGGATACCCGAGGCAGTCCCACCTAGTGCTATTTCCTTGATCTCTACTAAGCAATGCAGCAAGGTCATCTCTCAGATGGGGAATTTTTTCTTCTTTGTGGTTCTCTCTCAGAATAAGAGAAATATTGTGGCCACATATAGGGTCTCTATGGCCGACCTCTCCACATAGAAGAAGCAAGTAGATAATCTCATGGAAGAATACTCGGATATCTTCTCCTCACCTATAGGGGTACCTCTTCATTTCCAGGTTAAGAACCCCATCGATCTGACCCCCGGTGCACCGCTGCCCAATGGGCCAGTTTATTGCCTCTCTTTGTTAGAGAATGAGGAGATCAAGCGACAGATCCAAGAACTTCTCCACAAGAGGCACATCTGCCCCAGATCATCACCTTGCAGGAGCCCAATCATGTTGGTATAGAAGAAAGATGGAACCTAGTGACTCTGTATTGATTACTGGGCTCTGAATAAAATCACTGTCAGAAACCAGTACCTGATTCCCTGAATCGATGACCTCCTTGATCAACTCACGGGGGCCAAATACTTTAGTAATATTGATCTGAAGTCTGGCTACCACCAAGTCCCGATAGAACATACAGATGTATGGAAGAACGCCTTCAAGTCAAAGGAAGGACTTTTTGAATGGTTGGTCATGCCCTTTGGTTTGACAAATGCTTTAGCCACTTTCATGAGGATGATGGATGATATTCTGTGACCATTCACCAATACTTTTGCAGTGGTGTATCTGGATGACATTCTAATTTACAGCAAGACTTGGGCCGAACACTTACAACATATTCAACAGGTTCTGCACACCCTACAATAGCACAAGCTATACGCCAACCTGGAAAAATGATCTTTGAGCATGGACAGGGTCCATTACCTAGGCTACATCATTGATCAACATGGTGTACATGTGTATTCAGCCAAGATCCAAGTCAGCCATGACTGGTCATCCCCAACAACACTCACTGAGCTTCCGAGCTTCTAGGGACTTGCTAATTTCTACCGCAGGTTCGTGTTGGGTTTCTCCCATATTCCATGGGCCCTCATCCAAATAAACAGGGGTGGTGGTAAGGAAAAACTTGCATGGGGCCAGTCCCAACAATGAGCATTCAATGATTTTAAGCAACGCTTTTGCTCATCCCCAGTACTTTCACTACCAGACCTGCAACATCCCTTTGATATCGAGACAGATGCTTCAGACTATGATATGGGCACCATTCTCACTCATCACGGGCACCCTATGGTCTATCATAGTGAGACACTGTCAGATACTGTCTGTAAGTACCCTACTTATGAAAAAGAAATGTACTCCATTGTGAAAGCATGCCGCCAGTGGAGACATTACATTATTGGGAAGGAGATAGTCATCCACACTGATCATAAGCCACTGCAGTTCATGCAGACATAGGGAAAATTGCAGAATGACCACCATCAAAAGTGGTCCTTATACTTGTAGCAATTCCACCTCAACATCAAGTATAAAACAGGAAGCACCAATTGTGTCACTGATTGCCTCAGCAAACCACCAGTTGCGGCACTCACCACGGTGCTAGACTCTTGTGGCCATGAGACATCTGGATGGCCCTAACTCTATGAGACAGACCCTGACTTTGCCACCACCTACCAAATGTTGGGTGCAAATGTAGTTGTCGGTAATTTCCATCTTCAGGATGGGTTGTTGTGTCGTCTAGGCCATATATGTGTTCCATCAAGTGAGCAAGTGAAACTGATATGGGAAGCACACTACAGTCAGGTGACAGGACACTTCAGTGTCGAAAATACAGTGGATATGCTACAGAAAAATTTCTACTGGCTGAAACTTCGGCAGGAGGTCGGCAAGTATATCAGGTCCTGCACTGCCTACGCTATTGCCAAACTGACCACTAAGAAACATGGCCTATACACCCCTCTTCCTACTCCTGACAGGACATGGGAATCCATCTCAATGGACTACATGTTGGTTCTCCCATCCACCAAGCGGGGAAATGACTGTGTTTTTGTGGTTGTTGATCGCTTTTCTAAGATGGCGATTCTAGTTGCCTGCAAGAAGAGCATCACAGCAGAGGCCACTACCAAGCTCTTCTTTGAACGAGTCTGGGTACATTTTGGAATACCACAAACTATTGTCTCAAATTAGGATAGTCGATTTCTTAGCACATTTTAGTCGAGCCTCTAGTCACTGCTGGACACCAAGCTCACCAAATCCACAGCCTTCCACCCCCAGACAGATGGCCAAAATGAGGTTGTAAATCGAATGATTGTGCATATCCTTCACATGTATAATTCAAAGCACCCTCGCACATGGGATGAGAGCCTTCCCTATGTCTAGCATAGCTACAACCGAGCCCTACATAGCTCAATCGGCCACAACCCCTTTCAAGTGGGGTTGGGATTCCAGCCATTGGGTCCCATAGATGTTGCACTTCCCCTTGCAGTCACCTCGACTGACTCATCTCCCTCTCCAACTGAAGCTAACAAAGCCACCTGGTTCATTGAGTAGATCCAGCACATCCACCAATAGGTTCAGGATATCCTACATAAGTCCAATGACAAGTACAAACAACGCCATGATCAACATCAGGTGCCGCATAAGTTTCAGGTGGGGGACAAAGTTTGGTTGCACTTGCAAAAAGAATGCCTTATAGGACCACATCAAAAGCTTCGCCCACTCCATTATGGACCGTAAACTATCACCAAGGCTATGGGGGATAATGCTTTTGAGCTCAACATTCCTCCTTTCCTTGTCTTGCACCCAGTGTTCAACGTGGATCTCCTTCGCCCTTATTTCCCACTGTTATTGGACACCTCAGAAGTAGCAGAACAGTTGACACCAACAAAGCTCAACCTTGACTGCATACAATAGGAATCCAATGATCATATTGTGGATAGATAGATTAAGGGCACTCAACAACAAAGGATCCATCTTTATCAAGTCGTCAAAGCAGGGCAACTCTTGCACCAAGGCAAGTGGCTCACCCGAGGCCAAATTCAGCAGAAATTTCCTCATCTAATGGGGGACCTCAACAAAATGGAGAACATTTCTTTATAAGGAGAGAGCATTGATCCAAATAGATATTAATGGCCACCCACCTTTTCCAACTGGCTCAAAACAATTTTCTGACAATTTTGGCAATTTACTATTTTTAGCAGTTTTAACTTTCGGGACCATTTTGAGGTCCTAAATGAAGGTTTTTTGGTATCGAGCTCCTCAATGATATGATTGAGCCCCCAAAATGAATATCCTAGATGATACCTTTCCAACGGGCTATCACATGCCTAAAATGGAGATCGTATGCAAAAGTTACGACCCCGGGAAGTTGAGGTACTAACTTACCCAAACGAGGCCCACATGACTTTTGGCGCTTCATCTCCTAGGGTTTTTGGAATTATTTCTCATTGTAAAAAATACTTCAAAGCCTCATTTTAACCTTCTTCATGCGAATGTGGGTTGTCGTCACATCTCTTCTCAAAGATAAGCCGCCACCATTCCAACAAGCTTGTTTCTGTTGCATTTTATAGTTTCATCTTATTTCGTTATTGAATAAAAAACAAGCTTTACTGTATCTCTATTATTTTGTGTTAAGCACCTGTTAACAATCTGTATTCATTTCATTCTGCTCATAAAATCTGGATCATTATGGTCCACGACATATATGAATAGGCAATGGCAGTCGAATACCCTCTTTCACAAATACTACATCCAGTTGAAGACCGTGATACAATACACACCTCGCATTACTATGAACACACTCCATAGATTCAGACCCTTAATGAAGTTTAGTGTGGACCGCCACTTCATATACCTAACTTCACGCCCTGATGATCACCAGGAACAACTGCAGTCTTATTATAAACTGACAGAAGAAGACCTTGAAGGGACCACCAAGGAATGGTTGGCGAACCTCCTCGTTGCAGCAGATCAAGCAGATATTTCAGATATCAGAAACCCAGAAGATGCGCAAGATACACCTGGGCCTAGTAAGACAAAGAAGACAAATAACACAAAGGATATGAAGAAAACTGAATAGGTTCAAGATGTGGATAGTCGCTCTGTAAGGACAACTTCCATCACACCAGATGAAGAAGGTAACGACGAAGACCTAGAATAAGTTGAACAACAACGAGAAGATGAAGTCAAAGTTCTAAAGAAAATAAAGGGGTCACCTTCAAAGTCTTTCATTAAGAAGAAAGCCAAAGAGACTGTGACCAAGATGAAGACCACACTCAACCCTGATGACTTCAGCTTTCTCCTTGCAACTTTGAATGAAGCTATAGAAGAGATCACAAAAAAGAAGGAGGCCAAGCAAGAAACGATGTACAATAGAATTGAAACCGAGCTCCGAGGAGTGCAGCAATCACTTCAGTCTAGTGGCGTAGCACCTACGATGCCTCTTCTAGAAGGAACAATAGAAGAGGGAGATGAATCAGTTCAACTTCATAAGATCACCGACATAGTTGAAGTTCATCTTTAGAATGTAGAAGAAGAAAAAGCGCGGGTTACACAGGCCCTATAGAAAGCACAGGAGGAAATCATAGAGCAGCACCAAGATGCACAAAAGGAGAAGGAGGACAGCCAAGATAAGTTTGATAAAGAACACGCAAATATCCAAAAGGAGAAGGAGAAACTTCTTGTGAAGCAGATCGGGATCGAAGAAGCAGTCAATAGAGCATTTCTCTTTATGACTGGCTTATAAAAGAAGGTTGAAGAACCCATAGAACTCCAAGTAATGAAGCTTGTTGAAGTCATTCAACAACTGCAACAAAGAGTAGTAGAACTAGAGCTCCAAGCTATACTGAGTAATCCACAAGAAGAAGTGACCAATGATAAGTGAATGGCCAAAGTATAGTAGAAAGGATTAAGGAACTCACTGAAGAATGTAAGCAATTAAGTAGTTGAAGTGAACAAATTCATGAGAACCTATCCGAGAACCCTGAATTGCATAAATTGGAGTCACATCTCTAGGAGGAAAAGTACCAGGCCAAGAAGTTATAGGTACAGCTGAAGGCCCTACCGACCATAGAGAAAATGAAGAGGTCCCATGAACAACGCGTCGTGCAACAACAGATTCATATGATCTAGATCAAGGTCATGGAAGTGACGCAACAAATTCAACCTTTGCAGGATAGGGCATGTCAACTATTCTTAGAGATTGAGAGCCAAGGGACAGACCTGGAATAGGTCATGAACACAATAGAGAAGTGCTTAGAAGGACTAGTTAGTAACGCACTCATTCAAGAGTTTGTCGAGCAAGAAGAAGTAGAAAAGAAACAGGTCAAAGAAGCTCGAGTGAACCTCAAGGCCTTCGAGGCAGAGTTTCCCAGAGAAGAGTGACTTGAGATGAGTCACAGGTGAGTGTTGGTGGTCTGTTGGCCCTCGACCAAGTTTTGAGGAATACTTGGTCATAGTTGACCATTTGGTACTTCGACTGCCTATTGAAGACGAAGCACATGGAGAAGCGGAGATCACGGGATCTCGCCACCTTTTGTGGAACCTTTTTGGGTTTTTTTGGGAATATTGTAATGGGAAAGGGATGTCGGCCCTTGTTTAGTCCTTTTTCTATGTATAAATAGAGGTCTAGGCCATGTAAGAAAGGAGGCCCTGTCTAGTCGATGGCTTAGTGCATAAGTTGGATCTATGTGATCAAAATTTTGTGTGATTGTAAAAGCTCTGTGCATGCTGTAATAAGTGTTGAGTGCACAGAGTGTGAGAAGGATTAGTGCTTTGATCTACCCGGGGAAAGAGGATCTAGCGAGATTCATAGATTTCTTTTCCTATGCGGGGTAGGATATTGAAGGCTTAGTGCTAGTAGCAGGATCTGTGTGATAAATTATCGTAAGGCTCTGTGCATTTTGTGTAAGACTTGCGGAGATAGTGCAAGTCTCTATGAAAGACTATAGAAGGATTTGTGTTGAGTGCAAGAAAGAAGGATCTAGCAAGCTACGCAGATCCTCAGTCCCGTGCGAAGTAAGGGTCATTGAAGCTCTGTGCTGTAACTTCTTGACCAATATAATATAAAGAAGACTTTGTGGACGTAGCCCCAGGGTGGGGGTGAACCACGGTAACTCTGTGTATTGTGTTGATGTGCTTGTCTCTCTCTTTCTAAGTGCTCTGATATGTTTAGATAGATCTATTTATAATTTGTGCTTATGAGATATGAATGCATGCTAGATATGATACATAATATGCTAAGTGCTTAATCTATTGAGTATAACCTGTTTATCATTGCTAAGTGCTAGATCTGAGTAATTATTGTGGTGCTCTGTGCTTTCTGCAAAGTGTATTAATGAATGTATGTTAGGAAATAACTGATGCTAAGTGTAGTGTAAGCAATATAATCACAAATCTATGTCCCAACTAAGGTTGCAGACACCTGAGTCATGCAACCACCCCTGCCTCTATCTCGGGTGAGACTTCATCTACTTCACAGGTGTTGCCAAAAGGGTGGGTAGTTAGGGCTTTGTTGGTGCGCTCCTGAGCATTTAACCATGGGTTTTCCCCTGTGCCAACACTCCCCCACTCTCCCCCCTTTCTATATTACATCTCTCTACCTCCCTTATTTGTCTCTCCCTCCCCCCCTCTTTCTCCCCCCCTACCCCTCTCTCTCTTTCTCCCTCTTTCCCTCTCACTCTTTACCTTTCTCTACCTCCCTATATCTCTTTACCTAAATTATGAGATTATGAGATTGTAGTGCACCCAAATTGAAAGGAATGTTTGGAGGTGGAGAGATAGATATATTTCAATGAATTGTTTGGAGGCCCAGACATCATGAGATTTTAGTACACCCTATTTGAAATGAGTGTTTGAGGTGGAAAGGATTTGAGCATGTTTTGTTCTTATTCTTTTTCAAATACTAAACTCCAAAATCATTTTCATTCATTTCCCTTGAGCCCATACAACCCCTAGTGTTGTAATCCTAGCTCTAATACCAATTGTAACATACCTAACCACCTATGTACATTGTTGGTATTGTGGGGTACTTAAAATTTTCCTCACCTTTTTCTTAATATAAATGTTTATTCAACACTATAGAGGCCACGATGGAGGAGAGACATCTCAAGTTGAGTACATCCTATCTTCGCTTCATGTAATTTTTGTTTCTAATTCTTTTCCAGATTTATTTTGGACTCTAATGATGGGAATATACAATCTGATGCTCATAAAGAACTGAATTCCTTAACAACTGTGAATATTTCTCCTAAAAAATGTGTAAGAAAGGATCCCTAACACAAGATCATACATTTCCACATGCAATCAAGATCTAGTCCACCTCCATTATCTTGGAAAGGAAGAGTTGGACTGTTGTCTCTAGGGTTTTGAATTCTGTCCACAATGAAAAAGTTGCACCATTTTGAAAATCTTCAACTACATTATCAAGCAACTTCGAAATATCTCCAAATTCCTAGTTGTGGGAAGTCACATTAGAATGGAGGAATTTTGGATGTACTTGAACATGATACACACCACCTAGTAAAGATCACTTTTGTTCATTTTGGACATCATAATGCCCAACTCTCCAAAATTGATTAATTTTTTTTTCTTTGAGTTTATACCTGAATAGTTCAGTCAAAGGAAAAATGAATGCAAAAGATGTTCTCTTTGCAACGCGTTTTCTAATCTCCACCCCTTCCCAAAAAATATAGAATATAACCCTAATCATATTATGATCTGATATGACACTCCAAAGGGTGCATTACAATCTCACATATTTCCACCTCAAACGGTCATTTCAACTTGGGTGTACTGCAATCTCATGATGTCCGGGCCTCCAAATGGTTCATTGCAATCTCAATATCTCTCCACCTCCAAATGTTCCTCCTTTATGCAATGATGGTCCATGAGACCTAGGAGTGCCTATGAATATGGACATGACCACATTGTTGATGGACCCCCTTATGCAGTGATGATAAATTTTATAGGTCATTATGAGACTCATGTGGACAGGTTTTTCCATTATGCCCCCCCCCCCCTTCAATTTGTCTTAAAAGGTACCCCCTTATTGTTTTATGCGATTGAGGTTTTATTTATGTGATTGGGGTTTTATATGTGTTTAGGGTTTTATAATTAATATTAATTGAAATTGAAATTTTAATTAATATTTAAATTAATTAAATGTCAATATTTAATTATAATTTTAAATTTTCCTAACCCCTCTCCCTAACTATAAATAAGACCCCACCCTCTATCATTCTATTACACTCACACTCACTCACTCTTCACTCTCCTATTTGTTGCATCTACCTCACTTGTTCTCTCTTGATGATGGTGTGGCCTCCTTTTTGGACTATCTTTTCAGATCTAAGTTTTGTTTTGTTTGTGTAGCCTCTCCATTTGATGTAACAGTTTTAGATCTGAGTTTTGTTTGTTGGTGTGGCCTCTCTATTTGATGTAACAATTTTAGATCTGATTTTTTTTTGTGCAACCTCTCCATTTGATGTAACAATTTCAGATCTTAGTTTATTGGTGCAACCTCCCCATTTGGTGTAACAATTTGATATCTGAGTTTTGTTTGTTGAAGTTTTCTTGTGATGGTCTATACCTTGGAAAAAAAATTCCTAAGTCTTTATGACAGAGATCAAACCCTAGATGTTTGATCCATGAACCTAAAACTATTTCTGAGCATATTATAAAGTTTTTCATCTACACATGTGACAGGTACATCTTTATTACATCAGGAGGTAAGCTTGAGGTTTGTATTTTCATTTAGAAATTTTGTTTATACTCATAATTTAATTTAGATATGTTTATTTATTTTCTCATATATGTTGATCTTGTGAACAGAAAAATAAAAAGGCATTTTTTGTTTCTATTTTTCCCTAATTCTAATTTTAATTTTCCTGTGACTTTGAACAAAGGCATACTACTCTAGAAATCCTCCTCACACCTTCTTGTGACCATTCTTATTTCTATTCTTATCCTATACCAAACATCACTAAACAACACAATGCCTAGAATCATACTAAGCTCTCTATTTCTAAGCTCTTGTTATGGACACTATGTTATATGACACTCAAAGCATAACTCGTATCTATAGGTTATCGAACTCACTATGAAGCTTCTATATGATTAGAGTGGTATCATTCTTAGGAAGATACAATATGAATATTAATACTAACTGAATTATTACTTGTATTATACCAATCTTATTGAGGCAATGACATAAATGAATATGGGAAAGGTGATTTCCTTGTTTCTCTAATAAGTTGCCATTACAGGTTACCAGTCATATTTCTTTCCCATATTCATGCCTATTCAATGGTAAACCTACTACTGGAACTAGTGTAATTTGGTAGTAGAGGTTATAAAACCATTGCATGAATGATTTCCATTTAATTGATACTCATATGAACTAATAGCATGGACTAGTAATACCTGTATAGCCTTATTTACTCCTATCGTGTGATGTATGTACTTGATGAGTGCAATGAATATGGAATAAAGGTGCATTCACATTACCACATATAGGTGAATGGAAATAATCTTACATCATATGTGTACAAATCTCCTTGTATCTCATATGTTCTCATAATATATATGTCTAAATAAACCTTTCTAACACAACTTGTAGCAGGAATTTCACAATCTATTTCGCAGGGTATCAAATGGCTTCACATAATTATGACAAGTTGAGGAAGATATCGAACAGTTATGAAAACAATGAAGAATATGCCAACTTTTTTTTTATTGAGGACAAAGTACTATTCATTTCTAGTAGCATATGTGTATTCAAGTCCAGGATGTTGCAATAATTTGTGCCTATTCTTGTCCATAGGAATTGATGAATATGCCAACCTTCAACCGATCTAATCTTGTACTATGAAAATAGAGCCACGATGCTCGCACGCTTCAAGGTTTGATAAGAAAATGAATTGAGTTTTCTTATCATGTTAATTTTGTTTCAAGATATTGTGATCACTTATGGATCATAGTGTTCCAAATATCAGTTTGTAATTAAAACAACCCCCCAAGCATATAGGAGCTTCTTCATCCATATTTTTGAACGCAAAGATACTTTGGTTGTGTTATATAAATAGGGCAGTATCATATTTTTTTTTGGGGGGAGCAGGGGTACATATATTTTTAGTATTATAACACTCTTTCACTTAATATATATGTCAAAGATCATTAGGGTGCATGATTTCATTTTAAGAGTGTGTGGGAATTATGTAGCAAGTGCACAAGTTGAACCTTTGAGGGGGGGCACTCTGAGGTGAGGTATTGTGTATGTTGTAGTTGTAGTTTATTTTTTCTTGAATGTTATTTATTTATTTTCTTTTAGAGTACTTATGTTGAAAAAATAGGTTATTTCAATCACAGAGCTAGGAACCACTAATATTTGCAATTCTAATAAGTAGGGAAAAATAACAGTATCGCAGGATTATGTCTCTGATGATTCCTTGGGCTTTGTAACCTAGAAAAAAAATGATTTAATAACTAGTTATTTGGAATTCTATTAATTTATCTTTTTTAGGTAAGCTATTTAGTTTATTTTTAGGTCAACTCTTGAGTGAGGTAAGAAGGTCCATGGAATTTAATAATTGTTGGTTATTCCTAGATTCACCATCCTAGTGAAGTGTTGTAATTCTTAGTGAAATCCAAATTGTATAGGAATAAAATCCAACTTAATCTATGTGGTTAGTGATATGTCTACATGTGCAAATTTATTGACTCTATATCAAGGTAAGAAAACCCATGGCTATTCAATAAAAAATTGATTCAAAAATAATGTTACTATGGGCAATGTCTTCTAGAAATAGAATACAATCATTGCTATTTGTAATATAATTAGTAAACCCTTGTTGGGAATTAAATGCATCCAGGACTTAGTCCATGGTGACTTGGAGAGGTTCCTCAACTTGTTAATGGCATGATCCTTGTTGGGAACCAAATCCAAGATTCCAACACCATAATCAAAATCCTCTTCACTATATCTGATCTAAATTAATACTCATGGAATATAGCATCCATGGTTGTGCAATAATAAGTGCATTTTGGTTATGGAATTTTCCTTTGGAACAAGACAAGAAGTTTATGTGGGGATTTTATAATTTCCCATTGATTTTTTCAAAGAAATGCCTAAATGGTATGTTGGGTCGTGGAATGCAATCATTGTTGTTTATTACTAGATTCACCATTCCCATGAAGCCTTGATATTCTTAAATTGGAATTCAATCATTGGGTCCCCGTGACATCTTGACATTATTCAATGAAATGAAAGTCTTGGGAAGAAAACCTAACATAATCATCTTGGCCAATGTTCTACCTACATGTGTATATTTATTGGCTCTAGAATAAGGTAAGTATGTTTATGCAATTCAATCATTGCTAGTTATTCACATGCCAGGAAGCCCCATGAAGCTTTGATATTCTTCAATCAAATGCAAGTTTTCCTAGGCATAGAACCCAACTTAATTATCTCTAGTGTTCTAACTACATGTGTAAATTTATTGTGTCTAGAATAAGGTAAATTGATCCATGGTTATGTAATAACAATTGGATTTAAATTTAATGTTTTCGTGGGTAGTGATCTTGTATAAATGCAATGCAATTATTAATTATTATTATAGAATTAGTAAACCATTATTAGGATTGATGTGTAGCAAGCACTTAATCCATGTTGACTTGGTGAGGTTCCTCGACTCATCATTGACATGATTCATGTTAAGAACCAAATGTAAGATTTAACATCATAATCAAAACTCTTTCCACTATATCTGATCTAAATTAATATTGATGGAATCTTACATCCGTGGTTATGCTATAAAATTTGTATTTGGTTATGGAATTTAGCTATGGAACAAGGTAAGAAGTTCATGTGGGGATTTTATCATTGCCCAATAATTGTTCAAAAGATGCCTAAATGGGATTGTGGGTCATGGACTGCAATCATTGCAAGTTATTCCCAGATTGGAAATCCATGTTAAGACTTAACGTTCTTCAATTGCAATGGAATCATTGGGTCCCAAAGCCTTGACATTCTTCAACGAAATGCATTTCCTAGGAATAAAAACCAACTCAATCATCATGGTTAGTGTTCTATTGCATATTTATTGGCCTTGGAACCAAATAAGTCGATCCTTGGAATGATTTCATTATTGGTTATTCACAAAGTCACCATCTCCATGAAGCCTTAACATTATTCAACAAAATGTAAGTTGTCATGGGAATAAAACCCAACTCAAACATTGTGGTCAATTTTTTGTCTACATGTTCATATTTGTTGTCTCTAGACCAAGGTAAGTAGATATATGGTTATGCAATGCAAATTCGATTTGAATGTAATATTATTGTGGGAAATTGTAATGTAGAAATGTAATCAATCATTTTCAGTTGGGATAGAATTAATAAACACTTGTTAAAAATGAAATGCAGAAAATAATTAGTCAGTAACTTGGTGAGGGTTCCTAGACTTGTCAATGACATGAGCCTTTCTATAAACCAAATACAAGATTCCAATAAGAGAATTAAAATTGTTATACTATATATTATCTAAATTGATAGTCATGGAATCTTACATCCAAGGTTAAGAAATAAGAAGTGCATTTATTATGGAATTTGGTTCTAGAAAAAAGTAAGAAGTGCATGTGGGGGTTTAGCATTTCCCACTAATTGCTAAAAATAATACCTAAACAAGATGTTGTGGTAATCATTATTGGTTATTCACATATTCTCCATCGACATGAAGCCTTATCATTCTTTGATTGGAATGCAATCATTAGGTCCCCATGAAGCCTTGATATTCTTAAACAAAACACAAGTTCTAGGCATAATATCCAACTTAATCATCATGGTTGGTGTTTTGTCTACATGTGCATATTTATTAGCTCTGGAAAAAGGTAAGAATATCTATGGAATGAAAACATTGTTGGTTATTTCTAGACTCACCATTCCCATGAAATGTAGGTTATGCTAGGAATAAAACCCAACTCAATAACCATGGTTAGTGTGATGCCCACATTTTTGGATTAATTTTCTCTGGAAAAAGGTAACTAGATACATGGTTATCCAATAAAAATAGGATTTGAATTTAATGTTGTTGTTGGCAATGGTCTTGTAGAAATCTAAAGCAATTATTGTTGGTTCAGATACACTAGTAAACCATTGTTTCGAATTAAATGTAGTAAGAAATTACTCCATGGTGACTTGGTGAGGTTCCTCAACTTGTGAATGACATGAGCCTTGCTAAGAACCAAATAAAAGATTACAACACCATAATCAAACATAATGCATGCAACATCTTGCATCCATGGTTATTCCCTTTACATACAACAAAATAAATGTACGACTCTAGAATAGAGGAGAGTCAAGGTGACATCTAACTTATAATTTTCAAGCAGAATGAGCATTTAGAGAAAACATGGATAAGCATTAATGCATAATGTTATGAATTCTATCAACGAGGATCGTTTTGACAAGTGAACAATGTTATGAATGTTATCAACGAAGGTCCTTTAGAGCCATGGTTATGGAATAAAAATTGGATTTTAATGTAATGTTGTCATGGGAAATGGTCTTGTATAAATGGAATGTAATTCTTATTTGGGATAGAAGTAAACCTTTTTTGGGAATGAAATGTAGCAAGCACTTAGTCCTCAAATTCTCAACTCTCATTGACCATTCTATTATTTTCGTTACGCTACCTTCAACAACTAACTAAAACTATTTACTAGGTCCTTCAAAACAAGATTTTGGATTGCATTTAAGATGAAAATTTATAAGTTGCAAGCCAGAGGACTAGGCTAGAAATTATGAAAATCAGTGGTGTGTGAAATAGCAACAATATCATGAGGAAATCAATGACTCCATTTTTTCATTATTGATTAATAGTAGCTAGAAAAATGAAGAAATGGTGAAGCAATTGAGTAAGGATTTAATGGGAAAATATATAATGAAACCAAATGTTAGGTATGGGGCATGTACTATGGATATGACTTTACCAAATGTGGTCAGCTAGTTTGAGATGTAGCCTCACATCCTTTTGGATGAAATCTAGAAAATGATACAACAATAATGCAAGGAAACTTGCAAAATGATTAAATGGAAAGAGTTGCAAAATAGATCTTAAAAGCACCTACTAATAAAAGGATAGCCCTAAGTAACTTGAAATGAATGAGAGATAAAATGAATTGTTGCAAACCCAAGTTTATCTAACTAAGTTATTGTACTATAATGATGAAATAAACCTATTACAAAATGGAATTAAACCTACTTCAGTTAACCTACTAAAAAAGTAATTCAATATACTTCGTTTAACCTATTGTAAAGTTGAACCAAAGCACTAGAAAACATAGTTATTTCTACTTGAAGTGGACTGCTACAAAGTTTAAGTGAATAGAATTAGTAGTACATCCTTGTCAATGACATAAAACCATGAAGTTTACTTGAAATGACATGATGTAATTTGATACAAGTAATGAAGAATATTTGCAGTAAATGATGCATGGCATAATATGGAAACAACATGGACTAAATATAGTTGAACGAAAACAAATGTAACACCACACATAGATTCCTTATTCATCCTTGAGTGGGCCCTCCCCAATCCTTTTACAAGGAACCTATAAAGACTACCAAAAGTGAAAAATTTGGAATTAAATGTTCTTCTTTAGAATATTAATCCCTAACAACAATACATCCTCCATAAGTTTGAATTCCTTAGCTCTATAAGAGTTCATAATTCTCCAAGAATAAATGAGACTAGTTAAGGCTAATCCCTAGCTCCTATTTATGCAAAAAAGAATACATCAATATACACTTCATAAATCATTGATTGAAGGGATCATGTCCTTAGGATCCCTATAATTAAGGGCCTATGTTTTAGGGACAAAATCTCCTTATATATTAACCCTTCTCAACCAAAAATTCAAGTCGATATGATGCTAGATTTAGTGCCTTAGGTGATTGAAGGATTGGTTGGCCTTGGAGGTTGATAAGGGAACACAAACCCCATTTTATCTCATGTATATGTTGGTTAATGAACTACTTGAACTTAGACTTGCTAGATCCATAGGCTAGTACATCCTTAGGTATGCATGAAATCATCAAAACCATAACTAAACTAGGATAGATCACACACTCAATCATCCAAATCATTTCATTAACAACCAATTTCATAAATCCTAATATAATTATATTAATCATGGCCAAGAGAGGTCTCATGGAGTAAAAAGGTGGTCATGGTATATAAAAAATGGACCTCATAATAAAAGAATTAGGAGTCTCTTCATCACACTCCAACTTAAGATTTTGTACACCCTTGTGCAAATAAAAATGATGATGTAGTTGTTGTTGCCTCTCTTTTTTATTCATTGTTGTTAATATCCACATGCATGCCTCAAGCATAAGTCACGTATTGGGTAACGGAACACTTTCCATGATATCCAATATCTCTCTCTACATTCTTCCACTCATCCCTCTCCTTATCCTCGTCCCTCTACAATTGACATTTTTTTTAATACCTACAAAACGTCAATATTGCAACGTCTGGTAACGTCGATCCCATAGAAAACACATCGGAGATGAATAATGGATCCTTGGTGGATATACCTTACCATACGTTGTTTTCATGATGTATAGTAATGTCTCTCCCATAGAAAACACATTGGAGATGAATAACTGACTGTCGATGGAGCGACATTATACTACATCGGTCTTACGACGTATGGTAACATCTCTCCCATAGCACACATGTAGTGGAGACCAACGAAATATGATGTCGGAATTTCGATGTCTATGACATCACTGCAGAGACAACTATATGGGGTTTGGATAATCAAATCCAAGATGACATATGTCAGCATGAAACGTCGCAATAGAGATGATAGCTATGGCGTCAAAAGAGCGATGTCATGTGAAATGACATTTGAGGGGGTCCGTTGTTTTTCATTCTCCCGACAATATAAAGTGGCAATTTCATCGAATGCGCCATCAAAATTTGACCCAAATGTACTAGTGAAAAAATCATAGACACCAACAGAATACACTATGGATTCATGAAGTGAAATGAAATACCATTTCCATGAAAAAGTACATAGTGGATCCATTTCATCAACTTGATCATAGCCATGAGAAAATACAATGTGGATATATATCACAATATATACATCAGGAAGGAAATGAACATTGATTAAAGTGATCCAAAATTCTTCAAAGTACTCATACATAAGTGATATACTCCATCGAAACTTGGAAGGGGTGTTGTGAATGAAGGAGGAAACCCCAAATCCAAGGTACTTGTCCCAAACCCCGATGGTGCAAATTTACATCATGAAAACAAATGAGTTGATGTTGAGCATGGTAAAAACCATTTGATTACCATTCATTGATTTATATCATTAACAAATGCGAGGGGACCCACCAATGATGAAAATGGACCCCAAGGTACCCAATACAACCTAGTGAGTGTGAATAGAGGATATGATATCAAACAATTATAGAATCAATCGATTAGGATTCAATGATGAAAACACATTTTTGATTGTGAGGAGGCCTACTACTAAGGACTACAAGATCCAAGGTACTAGATGGTTTCTAGATACCTATCCTATATAATGTGTTGAAGTTGATAGGAATAGATCCATCAAAGGAGGGCCTTAATTTACCCCCCATCAATTGACATGAAATATACACCGAGAGATGAATTAAAGAGATAGAATAACCAAGTATAGTTGATACATGGATGGACGAATCATAAATTCAACAAAATAGTAGATGACTAACTCAAGATTAAACTTCCCTTGAACATATAGCATGACACAATCATGACTTGGTAGAAATACACAAGAGTTGGAATAATATAGATAAACAACATAGGAGTAATTAAAACACTCTCAATGATGACTATAAGAGTAACCATTTGGAGGAGTATATGTGACTCATTTACTGGGACAACTCCTAAGCAAGATAAAACCCAATTGTAAGAATATGAATCAAATAGGTGCCATGTTCAAGGGTGATTTGATTGGTAATGCCATTTCAAGATAGATCAATGGTAAAAAACCTCCAATATTTGTTTTTTTTTGGGGGGGTATCCTTCATGGTTTAACGAACATGAAAGAGAGATAAACGTATGCTTGGTAGTGTATTTTTGTGTTCACTTTCAACAAGCCCAAAAAAGAGTTAAAATTATACTCGTGATGGTGTCTTTTTCTTGTATTTTTATGAGTCTAAAAAGGAGGTAAAAGTTTACTTGAAAGTGTCTTTTTCATGTCCTTTTATGAGTCCAAAAAATAGATAAAAGTGTACTCATCATGGTGTCTTTTTTGTGTCTTTTTACAAGTTTGATAAATAAATAAAAGTGTACTTAGAAATGTTTTTTTCGTGTCCTTTTGTGAGTCAAAACAAGAGATAAAATTGTACTTGTAAGTGTATTTTTCATGTCATTTTACGATTACGAAAAAGAGATAAAAGTGTAGTTGTCTGGAGAGAACAAGTGTCTTAACAACATGCTCCTACATTCCAAGAACATGGAGATAAACGAAAATAAATGAATGAAAATGGTATGGGGAAGTCATATCCACTCTTAGAATTTGTTCTCTCCAAGGGATAGTGGATGCAAAACAGAGGCCAAATAATACAAGAGGTGAATGTTCAAAGGTTATTACAATAGTGGTAAGTAGTATCTGGGAAAAACATAGCACTACCGATAGGGTAAATGACATAGCAGCAAATGCATAGATGGTCTTAAAGAAACATAAAACGTCGGGAACCCCCTTGGGAAATGGCCATAATATATTTTAAGAGAGGAAAATGAGTCTCAACATCAAGTCATGGCGGGACTATAACAGGGCTCCTGGGCCTATAGGAAATTGCAACATGGGCACCAAATGGAAATCCAGGTGCTAACAAGGGTTCCCATGAAGGGTAGGAACTACTGAGAAATTTATGATGTGAAAAAATGGAGTGGATAATGTCACAACCTAACGGGATCGAACCTAAGGCACGTGACGAAAAAATGGACAATAAATAATGAGAATTGTGGATGCAGGAAAAACCTACCGCTACATGCCAATTTGAAATCATGTACCTCAAGTTTGGTGGAAGTCAAAATTTTTGTGAAAAGAGTCCCTGTAATATTGTCAACATAGGTAAACTAGATTCCAAGGTGAAAATGCGTAGTCAAATCTCAAAAAAGAAAATATTTTTGGATTTTTTGGATATGATATATGCAAAAAAAAACACTCACACCACACACCTATGTACAAGGAAGTACACATATTGATGATTTACAAAAATTATATCCCATTTCTAGGATCAGGCCAAGGATATTGATTGTCACTGATGAAATCATGAGTCGATGTTGACATCATATGGAACACCATGTTGGGGCCATGCCACATAGTAGAGAATATATGTGGCTGAAGATACTCATCATGAGTACTTTTGTGAGCTATGAGAGATCCTTAATGATTCCCATCAAAACATAAAGGGGGTATGAAACATAAATCTTTGGTGTAATGGGAAGTAGAGAATTTAGTGGAAATTTTAAGAAAAGATAAACACAAAGGAAAAGGGGTCAAGACTAGGAGTTATATAGGATGCCCTAGAAAAAGTCCTCGATAAAGACTCATCATGATAACTCTTGTTTGTTTCTAGTTAGGAAAATATGATTGATGTTTCATCTCATCCTTTGGATTATCTATTGAAGCTGTGACATTGAGGATGGCCTCATATGAAGGAAACTTGGTATCTAGGAAATTATGTGAACTTAGAGAGTCAACAACCCGTATGGGTAGAGTAGGATGGTCACACTCCATATGAGAATGGAGGTGTTGACTAGTATCAGTGGGTGCTGATGGGATTTTTAGATGACTAATATCAACCACAATGAGCGGTAGGGAAGCTCCATAAGATTCAACATCCTCAGGATAAGGTACCACCCAAGGATTGATTGACCTAAGGGATCCACTAGAATATGATGAAATCATATCGATAGGAGAAATGTTCACAGTAGGAGGTGGTGGGGGAAGAGGGAATGTTCCCGTGAGAGAAGATTCTTTTAACATCCCCACAACAACACTCATGTAAGAATTCTAGGCATCGCTGAAAAATAGTAAATTAGACCCCACATTAGATCCAATATCCAGGGTAAAAAATGAAAGGTGATCAATTTTCACTATTTTCCTTTAGTGAGGCAAGTGAAAGACCCTAAATATCGATGATACAATTGTAGTAATATCATAGAAACATGTGCACCCAAGGAAAATATTGTACTCAATAGGTGCATCAATGACCTTCATAGCAACAAAGGCATTCTTACCACCTAACTCGATGGGTAAGTCGGTGATTATCCCATGGGGATGGAACATGTGTGCATCAAATTATTTCAACAATGTTACATATGTGTCAAGATTTGGAGAGTTGAGGGCCTTTCAACATGACATAGACATAATAAAAGTCGAGTCTCCTTCATCAATCACAATGTGAAAGATTTTTTTGCCCATTGTTCTGACTTTTATTTGGAAAGCAATTTGATGGGAGAGATTATGATTAAATTGATTAGAATCAAAGGTTATCAAACTCGACTCCAAGGGATCAACCCCACCTATCGTAGACAACAAGTATTTTCGATGCACTGGTTATCTTTGGAGAACTTTGAGTGCATAAATTGCACATGGTGCATGGGCCAAGCATTATACAATATTGTAGTTGTAGGAAGATTATGCATTTGGGTTATTTATTGTTCATAAAATAAATCCATTTGGGGGGAAAGGAGATGTGTCAAATGATGGCTTCTAAATTTGAAGAGGGCCACTAGGCTTGGAAGAAGATGTTGGCTCATGCAAATGAGTAGGCTCAAAATTTGCATAGTTCTTTGCTTGAGTATGAAAATTGACCATCTGGTCACACATGAAAACAAAATAATTCGAGGATGAC